>BMAO01000669.1:0-24973 GCA_019973975.1 Trichonephila clavata | reverse complement strand
CGCTGAAAGTCGGCATTTCGGTAGCAAAAAGTGACACCACGCCATCAATGGGCCCATCGTCGGCTTTCTCATAATGGTGACCCTAACTTTCGTCTTCCGATGCAAACCGTACCGTGCGACTCTTCCCACCGCAGGCTCAAAACGGTCGCCTCCGTCCTCAGAGAATTTAGAATAGCACGCAGACAACTGTTTCCGCCATGGGCCACAAGTGATTCTTTACGACAGTGCGCTTTCCCCGTGCTCTACGAACCCGGCTGCCCTGTACGTGACAACCACTGACCCCAAATCCCTCTGCCCACCTAAGAACTAGTAGGACGGGCACCGACCCTCAATAATCCTCGACTTCGAAGAGTTCCCGAAGCGAACGACGCGGGTGCTTGACCCACGCGCTCTTCGAATCCAGTGTAGGATTCGAAGTGTAGGATTCACAACGAGACGCCTCGCCACCAACGGACCTCTCGTCGCCTTGTTCTTGACAGCGCCCGCAAACTCTTCGACCCCTCAAACCATGCGGAGTGGCACTCTGCTAACAGTAAATCTGCTAAACAGTATTAAATGGGAGAACACATTTCCACATTCATTTGAATTTATTTTAAAATGTAACTGAAATGCTGCATTGGAATTAGACTATCGTTTATTCGACATTCCGAATCGAAAAATACAAATGAATGCTGTAATTTGATGCCATATTTGAGAAAAGAGGCAATAATGTCGCACAAGTATCAGTAGTCAAACCTTGAGCGCGACACGAGTGTATCTATCAAGACAATAAAACCAGTGTTGAGAACTAAGCTAAAAGTGTAAATTTCTGTGAGAATTTTTTTTCTTCCTGGAAGATGTTTCTTTTTAATACAAATGTCAATAATATATATTTTCAAGTGAAAAATTATCATTGTACATTTGTTTCTATTTATATAAAAAAATGAGATAATCTCAAATGAATTCCATTTAAAACAATCCGCCAAGAAACTAAATAAAAATTGATTTTTCCTTTTTAGATTTTGTTTTGTGTCACAAATAAGTGAATACATACACTGTCAGGCTCGTATGAATTGAATCATTGTTATCCGTTTCGAACCCATTGAAATAACACTTATTTCACTACTCCCACTTATTTCACTACTTTATAACACTGAAATAACACTTTGTTCTATGCTACTCCCAAGCAGCAGTATAGAATAAAATCTTAAAAATTTATTAAGAAATCATTTCGAAATGTATAACTTCTCGGTTCATGTCCGTTTGGAAATTATCCGGAACATTTAGAATCTGTACTCAGTGTCAAATTTAATGAAAATTTTATTTACCAAATTCGAATATTTATTAAGATCAATAAAATAAACTTCGAGTTTGAGAAAAGTATCACTCCAAATTATAAAATCAGCAAATGATATAATATAACAGCAATGAGACAATAATAATAAGAATGAGATAAAAAAGCATTAAATTTTAAATGTTAATTAGTAAAATATTGTATGAATAATTCTAAGACATGCAATTCAAAACTTTAAAGAATCAGAACGGAAAAAATAATAACGCACATGAAATTGAAACGTTAAGAATATTAAACATAATAATAATTTAAATGATTCCATGAAACAAATGGGAAAACTGTACTCAAATATAACTAATAATTGTATAAAAATAACCCTGTCTATATTACAGCTATAGACAAGTAAGTTTTGTTTTTAGTTTTGGATTTCAAAAATTGCATAATAATTGCTTAGGGGACGTTTTATTATTGAACCTTCATTTTGCCATCTCTTCCAGCAAATAATTCCAGAATCATCCTCCATTTTTAAACGTTCGCATGGGTGAATAGAATCTTAACAGAATTGGTTTCAAACTCTAATGATCTTAGAATTAATAAGTATTCCTTTTTTCCATCTAAATCAAGGGAATCTTTCTAATTTTACATGATTATCAAAAGTGTTCGGTTCCTGGAAGATCAATTGGAATCAAGATCCGATGGCTGTGAAGGAATATTCATTTTTACAAAAGGAAAAGTTGTCATACCACGCAGGCAAGGGACCGAGAAAGTTCTATTTCAGTGTGTACAAATAAAAATACGCTACGTGCTTCCTAAACATTAACAGGAAATCTACAATATTACGTACACATTTGCTCCAGATTAAAAATCTACAGGAAGAAATTGTTTCGTTTGCATAGTAAACTAGACTGATCTCACTGCAGAAAGGATTTTCCGTAAAAATGTCTCGAGATGTGGCAAACAAATAAAAATTATATAGGTATACATTTCTATAAATCCTGCGTCTAGTTTGTTCCTACAGCAGTGCACCCAATATCTATCTCCAAATAACCCATAATAAATTTTTTCCCTATCAGTGCGTCTCACGAATTCTGAATTTTTGCGTGCACCCACACCTACCGTCCAACATTTTAAAATTTTCTCCACAGAAGGGCAAAACATTTTCAACCGGAAAGTAAGCTTAGGAATTTATTTGAATTCGTCTTACTAACATTTCATCAAATAGTTGCAAATTTTTCTAATTTTTCACATTTTTGAAAAAAATTTGGTTTTTCACTGTGGAGAAGAGTGTAAAAGTGACTTGTGGGTTTTCATTATAAGGAGTCGGTAAATGTTCTAAGAGAACGTCCTCAATCTTTTGAGAATTTAAAAATAAATAAGTTTGTGCTCATTTTATACATAACTCAAACTACTAAACAACCGATGTATTCAATCTATAAAGGCTCAAAGTCCTCCTGTTGGCGTGTGTAGTAGTTTGTAGAGGGGTTTGCCGGCTCAGGTGTCGTTCTCGTCATTTGATCGATGATCTAAAGAACGAGGTGATGTTAATGAAAAAAATCAAATCGTCGTCCATGAAAAGGAGGCTTCAAGTAAACCTACCCGATAAGAACACTACCCAAGGAACGTACAAAGAATAAATACTATCAATGATCTGTAATTCAGATCTGATATCCTGGTCGGCTATTTTATCAGATGCTGAAACATAATCTTCGGTAGGAAGAAAGAAGCCATTGAAAGAGTATAACTCTCCGCAAGACAACACTGGTAGAAGGCTTAGCGAATATTACTACTTCGGAATTTTAAAAAAAAATTGTAAAACACCTTTACCTTTTTCAAATTTGAAAAAAACATGGAGCCTTAAAAAAAAACCGTATTAAAAGCCAAAAATATTCGTTTGATTTAAGTCCGCGACTATCTTCATTTCAAAAAGCTAATGTTTTATATATTTACTAGCTGAAATGCCCGTTCTTTGCACGAGTTAAGTGTTAAAAACATAAATTCTTCTATTATAGCAATTATAATATTTTTAGTGAGGATAAACCCTGTATGAAAAAAGTAGTAAGACCAAAAATTAAAAATATTTTTTTCAAATGAATGTTCTCACCATAAATAATTTTAAACAAATTGCAATTTTGCTTCAAAGTAAATAATAATTTAACAAAAACAAATATTTCAATGTAAGAGAGAAAATTAGTAAGTGGAAGAGTAAATAGATATGAATGAATGCAAATATAAATAAAAATTATTAAAGAAAAAGTGATAGCAGTTGTAAGTTTCTGCTATGGGAACTATGGGTGAAACAACCTGCAATAGATCAACCGAAAGAAAAAATTAATGATGATAAACTGATTCACTAAATGCTATCATAAATAAAAAATATTAGGAAGCCTTCAACTGAAAAAAAAAATTAAATTAGCATTGCACCCATACCTCATATAATACTATCTAACATCTCTGCAATACATCTAATATAGAGTATTAGATGTAATTCAATACTAAAAAAATTTAATTAGTATGAACTAAAATTAAAATTTACCTAAAACAGGTCCCTGTTGAAATAGTCCAGAACCAACAACAGTACTAAATGAAACAAATAATAAACCATATTGTTAAAAAATACATTCTTAAAACAATACTTTTTTGCAATATTTCTATTAAAAATTATAATTTGATTGCAAAGAGCAAAAGAATGAGTATACATACAATGATAAATAACTATAGTAATAATTAAAATAATATATATTGTATATGGACAGTATGATAACATAAAATATGCATAAGATCTCCAAGAAACTACGTGAGGAACAGATTATCAGAAGCAACGTAAAATCATTTCAACACTGAATTTTAAAGAAACCCAGAGGGAAATATGAGAAAATCTTTCCAAGGTGCATCCTTTATCTGTGCAAACATTTTTGCGACCACACCTGATACAGTTTTCTGATTTGCAAGATTGCCAGAAGCAAAGTTAAGTTATGACGAAAAATCTGGTCAAAATGGAATTCCAAAGAAAATATGAGATTATTTCAAGGTCACCTTATCATAGTTTCAGCAAATAGCTTTTTGTTAAATGTGTGACTTTTTCTCATTTAAAACAAAGATTAATTCTTATCGGTCATAAAGCAAAAAAACAGCGACACTCAAAAAAAAACATTGTACATACTCGTTCCTCATAAATATGAAGCATTATCTTCACGATATTACCAACATGTTAAGAGCAATTAGTTTGAATTCAGTGTCATTTTCTTTCTGTTATATTTAAAGCAATATTCTCTACATTGAACAAAATATTGAATATGCTGATGAAGGAATTATTATTAGGAAGGATGAATATTTATCTTCAACAACAGAAAATGGCATCGATATGTAAATCATACAACATTTTATATGTAAAAAATGTATACAATGCATGTGTATATATACAATCTGCATATGAACAGATATGTCAGAAGGAAAATTACTTTGATGAGCATTTAATCGCATCCATAGTTTCCGTGTTCATCCATAATTTTTCTAACAGATGGGTTTTTTTGTGAAGAAATGGACATGACAAAAAAAAAAAAAATTCTGGTGAGAAGTGAAGTGAAGGAAGTGAAGTTCCGCAGAAGTGAAGGTGTAGTTTCATTGATTGTAAAAAAAACCCTTTGATATTTGTGTCATGAATAGGTAATCATGATCGAAGATTCTGTTTACAAAAGGCCTCACAAATTATTATTAGGCTGAAAAATAGACTTTTTGAGTCTTTGTATCACATAATTACTGTACCAACGCAAGAAAAGGATAGTTCAGAAAAAATAAAACTGTGACACTGAAATAGGAATTATAACATCAATTTAAGTTAAAACGTTATCTAAAACAGAAAAAGTAAGCCTTAATTTTGATAAAATTGCCATAAAGTTTTGAACAATAAAAAAACACAGCAGAAAATCTTAAATATTTAAAATTGAAATAAAAGAAACAAATAAATATAAAAGTAACCTTACATATAGTATAGAAATTATAATTTTAATTCAAACCAAAAGCTACTTTAAATAAATAAAGATTTGATGAAACTACCATAAGCAAAATCTTATACGTGAATAGAAATTCTAACTTAAAATCACAATATTGACAATCTGTTAATCTCAATTAGTTTGAATTGAGTGTCATTTTCTTCAGTTACATTTTTCTACTTTTTTTGGTTACAATGAAAAAACATGGAATCTGCCAATGAAGGAAAATGGTACTTATGTATTGGCGTCATTGCAGCAAAATTTGCACCACAATATCAAAATAACAGATTCTTATATGGGAAAAAATCAAATTTTGGTGAAAAAAGAGCCACTTTGACTGTAGTGACTAATACATTAGTATCAGGAAAAACAGTACCCTTTTTTTAACAGAAGGAAATGTAGGAACTTAAGATTTTATTGATGAATGCCACTGTTCAAAATTACTCGCCAAGTTGGCAACGCTGATTTCACATGTGTTGTACGCATTAAATTGGCAACCATGTGTTTTGTTTCATGTAATGTCTCTAATAGGTTGCAATAATATTTAAGAACTGAAACATCATAGGAAGATTTTTTGGTACTTATGTATTATTGCAACAATTGCCAACTCTATTAAGAACTCCAGTTGACAACAGAAATAACTTCCTATGTGTTGTCCGCACTGAATTGGCAACCATGCGCTTCGTTTCATATAATGCCATCATAGGTTGCGATAATACATAAATACTTATTTTTTTGACCAAATGGTCATGCTGACTTAGTTTCACGCTATACATAACCTAAATATAACCGCAGATTGATAGCATCACTAATTTCAGTTTAACAAAAAGAAAACCTCATACATAAATAAAATTTATATTAGCCTTTGTATTCTTGCATATTAGCATCACCACAACCAAATTGGCACAAAGCAAATCACGCTATATCCACCAAAATCTGACTAATTTTTTTAAGACTGTATTCTGATAGGAAGATGCATCAGTCTTCCAGCTAAACATGTTATATATTTTTTCAATAACTAAATTAGTTTAATATACATTGTTTTACCTTATTTTTGGTATGATTATTCCGAACCTTTTCTGGGTTTAGATTTAATTCTGTCATTTCTTTTCAACTTAAAAATTTGATTTATTTTGTATGTAGTCAATTGTAATACCTATTTTGATTTAAGGCTGTGTCAGGTTTATTATTCTATTTTCATTTTGACCTTTATATGTATACATTTGATTCTTCTGTACTGTTTCTGGTTTTAGATTTTATATAGTCATTTTTTCCCAGCTTAAGAATTTCTGATGACTCAAGTGTTGCTTTCAAAAATTTCGATTCAATATAAGAAGAAACAAACACATAGGTATCCAAGTTTTTGCCACTGAATCTCATGTTTTTAACAGTTTGAAAATTCTCACCAAAATACAGCAAAGAGATATCCCTTATGAAAAATCTGGAAACCGAAAGAACACAGTTCAGACAGCCTGTAACTCAGAAGCGGAGCAGTTCAGTCCTAGGGTTCAACATGGCAGTTTTATACGCTTCGCCAGATGAGTAGTTGTTCAATTCATGATCAAGTATAAATACCTTAAATCTATTCCAGTTGTTGATAATAAATGAACACCCCGTCAAACAATAATACTGGATTGCAGACAACAAATAAGAAATTGAACTGAAGAGACAGAAGCCATCACCATCATTTGGGACAACTTGGCAAGGGGATGTATCATACCTAAAATTCAACAGCTCGTATACTTGGGTCATTGTTTACAACAACATATTAATCAACATTAACAATTGAAAATAATTACCTCTAATGGTAGTTCATAAAATAAACGTGGCACTTAACCTAAAATAGTAAACACAACATTTAAACAAACATCTAAACAATCAACATTAACAACTGAAAATCATAAAAATGCATATTAAACCAATTCAATTAAGAATTACTGTAAAAAAAATTATAACATGAAACCTCTGACCACAAAAAAATCAGATATTCTGGAAGATAAATGACAGTTTAATCTAAAACCAGAAACAATACAGAAGAATCAAATGAATACATGTAAAGGTCAAAATGAAGAAAGAATAATAAATGTGACGCTGCCTTAAACCAAAACAGAAATTACAATTGACTATACACAAATCAAAAATTTTTAAGCTGAAAAAAAACAACAAAATTAAATCTAAACCTATAAATGGTTCGGAATAATCATTCAAAATATAAGCAAAACAAAAGTGCATATTAAACGAATTTAATTTAGTTATTGAAAAAATACATAATAGGCTTAACTGGAAAACCAATGCATCTTCCAACTGTTATCTACTGTTATCAAATTAGTGTTGCCAATCGGAAAAATAAAATTTAGAAAAAACATTTTCTTAGGATGATTTTTCCGAAAAACAACTGTAATTCCTCCACTAAGAGTTAAAAAAACGAATAAATACAATCATAAATAAGTATATTTACTATAAAATGTGTTGAAATTCCCCCCAAAACAGCTCGAAACATTAATTTTCGCAAAGTTATGACTTGGCATGGCTGATGACGTCATATCTCCATTTAACTGAAAAATCGCATAAAAATTGAATTTTTAAAAAATCTAAAGTGAATTTCGAAAAAAACTTTTCGAGGTTAATAGCATAACGACCTATAGCTTCTAAATGCCAAGTTTCATACATCTGGGTTGCTTAATTTCGCCGGAACAGCTGAAACACACAAACACACAAACTCTTTCTTTTATTAGTATAGATTTATCAAAAGTCTGGCTATTGACCTTCAGGCCATTTGGGAACGAGCTCTCTCCAATATTTCTTCTCAATACAGTACAAACTCTTAAATGCAGAGCTCCCGTCTAGATGAGAAGCGTCCATGACTTGCTCAGAAGCTCACAAAAAAGGGAGTCAATCAGATTAAAACGAAACAAATGAGCTCAAAAGCACAGGCATGTCCTGTCAATAATCTAAATTCAGCAGCAGCACGAGGAGAGTCTGAGACACACAGTTGGGTCTTATTAGCACCCTCCATGATTTATTTTTTGCAGCACTGGCAGCAGCATCTCGAAAGCATTTTTTATAAATTCTATTAATTTGAAGTTTTGCTGAGTGCAGTGGCAGGTTTCTAGTAGAACCATGGTAAATATCCATGCCTTTTTTTGTAAAAGGTCCACCATTTCATTTCCCCAAAGGCCACAATGGGAAGGTACCCACTGGAAGACAACCTTTGTTAGAATGCTGCTCAGCAGCTCCCTGAAACTCTGGACTCGGTAACTTTGTCGTGGTTATTTGCCAAGGTCTGAAGAGCAGAACTTGAATCTTATAAAATTACGGCCTTTTTATGAGTGGAGAGACGAGCAGAAAGCTGATGAAGGGCCAAATGAATGGCCTCAATTTCACCATCATTATGAGTCGTATGAGGTGGACAAAAGGAAAGAAGATCACAGAAAACTCCAGCACCAGCGCCCTTATACTCATACATAAAACCCATGTTTAAAAAACGTACGTATTTTAAGCTCACTACGCTCGCATGAAGCGTAATTTTAAAAAAGCGTATCAGTGAATAATCTTTTTTTATATTTAGTGTCAGCTGGATTAGAATAAACATAGAAAACTATTTTATAAATATTATTTTACTGCAATTGTTTGGTAAAAAAAATAAAGAAAAAATAACATGAAAAACCTTTTATGAAATATAATGCCGATTAAAAGCTAGGACTTCTATACTGAGGCTGAACTACAAATTTTGAAGAATTCATATCGTTTTGAGAGTTACTATCTACTGGGGGGGGGAGTTACTATCTATCCAACGTTTTTTTTTCCTGTCATTTTTTATACTTAGGTACATTAAAATATGAAAAACCCACTTCTAAATGAAATATTTTTTAAAAAAAACTCCTAGTTCAACCCCTGTACAGAAGTCCTAACTATATATAAACAAAATCTTATTATTATCTAAGCATTTTTCATAAAAAGAGAAGGTTTTGAATGTATTTTTTTCCTTCATTTCTAGCCAAAAAATTGCTTTTAAATAAGTTTTTACTTGTAATAATATTCTCAAAATATTTCATGTATGTGTTCTAATTCAATCGACACTTAATATCAGAAAATTTATCCGGGTTGAGAGGTCTAGAGCCAACCGATGTCCTCAGCTCTTCTCGTCCGGGTGCGCCCTTTTCTTGACAATGAACGCGGACAAAGCGACGGTAATCTTTCTACACCGGATAGCTTTGCTGGCATCGCAAGAATCCGCCGGCAAGCACGGTAGTACGCTGCCCGATTAGAACTGTCAGCTATCCGCCTCGTTTTGAAATAGTGAAGGAAGCAACTAGCCTTGAAAATGGATGGCGCTCAAGCGCAGAGTTCATACTTCTGCATTTACCGAGGATATGTCATTCAAGATTTAAGCGACAGCGAGTAGAAGCTCGCGGCGGCAAGAGTAAGCCGAAAGTGTCATACACGAGTCCGCCGGGATGCTCCGCTGGGGAAGATCTCGATGGTTACATGTAGCACAAATTCAAGAGCGGGCCTCGAAGACGTGCTTCACAAGAACGGCAATTGAACGTGATTTAGTAGGTAGTAAGGGTGAATAAATTCCGTTCCAGCTGTCCACGTCACCCAATCGTGGTTTCAATTTCACTGAAATTCGAATTTTAAAACTATGAACTTAATCAGAGCATCTGAGCAATAAAAAAGAATAAATACACTGAAAAAGTAGCACTATACAAATAAAATCTACGGTAGCAATGACTTCACCTTGTGTGTGTGTCCAATTATTACCTTTCCAATTATTGCTTTAAAATGTAACACAAATAAAAAAAGGATTTAAATACTTCAAAAATAAAAACATCTAAAGCAACAGATTCAATTTATTAATATTTCATAATAGTAAGGAATAAACTATATAAATAATTATTATTTATCATTAAAAAATATATCGCTAGTTAATTTTTTTTTCGTGAGCTTAATTGTATTTTTATATCTCTCTTTTCCCTTTATAGTTGATAATTTAAAATCATTTTTTCCATTTGCATCGTTAAAGTAATTATTTAAATTATAACATGTTTTTGGAATATGGTATTGTCTCTTGATTTTTTAAAATTAAACAAGATTTTTTTAAGATACATGATGCTAGACAGAGAGAAATCTGCCTTTCCTGTTTGTCTACAGGGAATAAATGAAACACGCGCTACTTTAATGCAATTCAAAAACTGCATAAAAAGATAAATTTTTCGAAAAGAAATATCATTAAAAAAACAGATTCATTTTATAATAATACTAGCTGTTACCCGCCCGCTTCGCTGGGTATTTCATGATGTTTTATAAATTTTTACTGCTTATATATATGTATAAATTATTGATATCTAAGTCCTAGCATTAAGAATTCGATTGAATTGAAAAATATACTTATACCTGTAACTGTCACCTGTTGATAAAAAAAGGGCAGAACTCATCTAATTTGTATTTTCTAAAAATCTCTAAAATTGAAGCATAGAATGATGTTTGCTCTTTCGTAACTCAAAAACCAAGTGGATTCCCGCAAAACCAATTTTCGGTGGATCTCTACTCCGTAAATTGAACATGCAAGCCAAATTTCAAGTCTAAATCTAACAGAAAAAAACAAAAGTTTTCCTATCAATGTCCCCGTAATCCCGTTGAGAGCCGTTTTCCAAAATTACCGCTCTTAGCGGATTTCAATTCAACAAAAGAAAAATGCAAACCAAATTTCATTATTATAGTCATTGTAGCTCGAAAAAAGTATTTTTTTTTGTCAATACGTCCCAGTAACCCCCTGCAACCCCCAGAACTTGATTTGCTTAAAATTTATTCTTAGTGGATCCCTATTCAACAAAAGAAACATGCTTAACAAATTTCAAGTATATGGGTCTAACAATTAAAAACAGGAATTGTTTTCTGTAACTCCTCTTGACCCCTCGCAAACATCTTTAGGGGTCAATTTTCATTTTACTCTTTCTTAGAGGAACTCTATTTCATGAAAGAAACATGCCTACCAATTTTCAAGCAGGATGATCAAGTAGTTTAAAAATGGAAATATTTATCGATTACGCCTCTTAATCTCCTGAAATTAAACTTAGTAGTTGATATTCGCGAAACCCATTTTGTAGCGGTTCTCTACTTTACGAAAGGAATCTGCTTATCAAATTTCAAGACTGTACGTCGAACAGTATAAAAATGGGGATAATTGTCTATAACGCCACTTGAGCCCCCGCAACGCCACTTCTGGGTCTGTTTTCACAAAACCCATTTTGTAGGGGAATTGCACTCTATGAAAGGAATCTGCTTAGCAAAATTTGAAGACTGTGCGTCCAATTAATTAAAAATGCAAAAAAATTATCAATAACGACCCTTGAACCCCCGCAACACCACCTAGGTGTCAATTTTCACAAAACATATTTTGTAGTGTATTTCTATCCTATGAGAGGAATCTGCTAACCAAATTTCAAGACTGTGAGTCTAATAGTTTAAAAAAAGAAATAATTATTTATATCTGCCCTTAACCCCCGCAACACCCCTTGGGGGTCAATTTTCTCCAAACCCGTTTTGTAGCGGATATTTACTCCATGAAAGAAACATTCCTACCAATTTTCAAGCAGGTAGGTCAAATAGTTTAAAAACGAAAATATTTATCTCTTACGCCACTTATTCCCCTGCAACGCCACTTAGAGGTCTGTTTTCACAAAACCTTCTTATAGCTGATCTCTACTCTGTGAAAGAAATCTCTTTATCAAATATAAAGACTGTGCGTCTCATAGTTTAAAAATGGAAATAATTATCTATAACGCCCTTTAAGTCCCCTCAACGCCACTTGGGGGCAATTTTCACGAAACCCATTTTTAGCGTATCTCTACCCTATGAGAGGAATCTGCTTACTAAGTTTCAAGACTGTACGTCTAATAACTTAAAAGTAGGAATTTATAACGCCCCTTAAACCCCCGCCCCCGCAACACCCCTTGGGGGTCAATTTTCCCAAAACCCATTTTGTAGCGGATATTTACTCCAGGAAAGAAACTTACCTACCAATTTTCAAGCAGGTAGGTGAAGTAGTTTAAAAACGAATATATTTATCTATTACGCCCCTTAATCCCCGCAACGCCACTTAGAAGTCTGTTTTCACAAAACCCGTTTTGTAACTGATCATTATTCTACGAAAGGAATCTATATATCAAATTTAAAGACAGTGCGTCAAATAGTTTAAAAATGGAAATAATTATCTATAACGCCCCCTAAGCCCCTGTAATGCCACTTGGGGGTCGATTTTCACCAAACTCATTTTGTAGCGGATATCTACTCTCTGAAAGGAATCCTCTTACCCAATTTCAAGATTGTACATCAAGTAGTTTAAACATGGAAACAATTATTATTAAAGCCCTTAACCCCCTGTAACGCCCCTTGCGTTTCGAATTTCGGAAAATCCGTTCTTAGCTGATGTCTACTCTATCAAAGGAACATGTCTACCAAATTTCAAGTCTGTAGGTTGAATAGTTCCAGAGATTTCGTGATTAGTCAGTCAGTCAGTCAGTCAGTCAGTGAGTGAGTCGCTTTTCTCCTTTATATATATAGATATGAAAAAAAAATGTAGCTTGTTTTCTCTTACCATCATTTTTGATAATTGCATGAAATACAAGTAAAAATTTTTAATATATTTAAGAAAGATTATACAACAAGTTCCAACGATAGTTTAATCGTAGATCGAAAAATAATAAACCAGCAATTCTCTCTCTGTAAAAACCGTGCAATGCGAATATAGCGATAAGAATTCAAATTCGTTTCATAAAAATTCAGAATAAACTGGAAAAAATTCAATATTAAGAATTAATTTAAATTTATATTATACGGAAAAGTAAACTACAGGCTTTCTTTTCATTTTCTACCTAAATATTTCTAATATTCCATAAAAAAAATAGATATTTACATGAGTTGAAACAAATCAATGGATACTTAATCGTCATCGATCGACAAAAACAGCCGTGAATCTTAAATATCGAAATCGTCTGCTCTGTAGCATTTCTTAATTAAATGTGTTTTTTTACCATCTACATTTTATTTAGCTTATTATTCTATAGGAATGCATTTGCATATAAAGGATAAATTAAGCAAGAACATTTTCGATTTATTTTTTGTAAAAAAACAATACGTAATAATGTAACGCGTTTAAAGTACTCGTCAGTCACACAGTTTTAATGTATTCTTTTAATTTTATATTTAAGAGTAAATTCTCGTCACACAGTTATTTTCTCCCCAGACGTTGAATTTTATGCTATAGAAGCTCATGCAAATAAGCGAAAAATACCGGAGACAGGTATCACGTAATTAAAAAAAAGTTTAACCCGTTTAGCATTGTCAAAAGGAATAATCAATATCTCCTTTCCACTAAACCAATGGGAGATGCTATTACAAACAGAAAAAAATAAATTTAGTCTATTAACAGCCAATAGGCTTGGTAATCGGTGGATAAAACTTCCAATCCAAGCAGCATTCATTTCAAGTCTAGTTTTGAAGATATTTCATGTAATGGACATTAAAAATAGAAAAATAAATAAGGACAGCCATCTTAAAAAAAATAAATCAACCCTTATTGAACCCTAATGGTAGATGAATGTAAAAAAAAAAGACATGATGAATTGATACTTTCAATTAACACCCCCACTTTTTTACAAGACGGAAAGAACACGTGGAGAGCAAAATGTAGATTTAGATAACTCGCGGAAGAAGATATTTGTTATGATGAATAAAAAGAAAAAAACCCACAAAAACTTATGACTGCAAATGTTATTTTTATATGAATTTCTTATCTTTCTCAGCTACCCAAAGGAAAACGTGTCGAAGTTTTCAAAATGCTGCCATTGAAATTTTGCGTTTTTATTTATCCATCCTACACATGTTGCAGAGAGAGAAAAATTTATTTATCAAATGAATAAACCAAAAAATTGTCAATATTTGTAAATCTCAAATACGATTTACTATATACATTATTTCGGTTAAGTTTAATCTTTTCCCTCTCCTTCCGAAGGAACTGGGCGGGTTTTTTCGTGTTGAAAAGAAAAAATACAGACTAAAACAAATAAAATTTATTTAAAAAAAATTACTTTATGTTTACTCAAATTGTGTGGGAATCTTCGAAATTTATTCTTATCCGTTTTCTCCTACGGAACGAGTCCATTCCAAAAATAAGCTACTTAAAATTATTTAAAGTAGATGGCACATTTTCTTCCTTTTTCTTGCCTCTTTGACTCATTGTAAAATCGGTTTGGAAAGAAATATTAATTTTATGATTTCAGAATTACTATCCTAACTTGAATATTGAAAATCATTCGAAAATTCAATTTTGCTTAAATTTAATTTATTTTTGTAATTTAACATTTGCGATTTACATTAAAAACATTATCTAGATCAATATTTAATCCGAATAGATTATATCAAATTCAGATATTACAAACGTTTCGGAATACATATTTTTGAAAGAGAATATAGACGATCTCTGATGGACAGAGCAAATGGGTCGGAATCTCAAAAAATTAAAAATGAACCCAGGAATTTTATTGCTCCGAAGAGAAACAAGATGTTTATTCAGTACGAAAGCAATTTTTGTTTCGTCTGTTCTTTTGATTTTCCGCTGTGTGTATGCTACTCCTCCCAACTGCAGCGCTTAGCAGAGAGCCGTAACTTACAACAAATCAATGCAAATCATTATTCCCTAATTATGTATTACAAAAAAAGGGCAATTATTTTCTGTTTAATTCTATTTTAATTTTCCATTTTTCTAGAAATTTCTTACAATTTTTGTAATTTTTGTATTGCATTTATACAACAGAAAAATAAAATAATGAAAAAGACAGATAATCATTTAGAATATTTCAACGGGTGCTAAAAAAAGGAATACTTTTTTTTGTTCGAGTTATTTGTTGATGTGCCATTTCGTGCTTAGGAAGTATATAAATTCCTTTTGCAATGAAAAGTGATTTAAGAAAAGTACGCGGCATTTATGTTTCTTTTGGAGTGTACAAGAGGTCGATGATCTCTTTCGTTTCTTTCCTCTGAACGTGTTAGAAAAATAGGAAAAGGTAATCAAAATATATCGTTTAAATCAGATTGAAATGTCCTGTTTGAACTGTATTAGTTCAAGTGTGAAAAATGACAATGTCTCTAATAGTGAGCATTGGAATAACTTGAAAATATTTTAATAAAAGAGCGGCAATCGAAGTAAAAAAAAGAGGAAAGAACAACTTTGTAATGATTATTTTATAAACGCGCTGCAGATTTTTCAAATCTAAAGCACAAACCATAAAAAGATGTTCGAAAATATACTCGCTTTTCAGAATATTTAAAGTTGAATGTGTTAGAGTGCCTTAAAATATAAGGTTTACCGTAATAAGAAAGTTTGGCTCGCTTTATACACAGTCCAAATTTAAAAAAAAATTACATGTGTTTATAAAAATGTAGCTATTTGCATACAATACATGTGTATTTACTTTACCTGTAGGTCAGTTCTCTAATGCCAGCAAAAAAGATTAACCTGTCTTCACACTTGGTGTGGTGTGGAGTGAGTGAATATTTACGTAGCACTGTTTAGCTACACGAGGGCTTTTGGCGACGGTCCGCGTAATTTTGAACCATGATCAAGAGACGCGGATGACACCTGAGCTGGCACCCCCTCGCCTAATTACCACACCACACTAACGGGAGGACGTTTGAGCTCTCGACAGATTTAACGTGCATCGCACCCCTACACGGTGGTTCTTCAGTGGTACTGGGGTCAAACGCATGACACGCTAGCCATGATCCGATGCCTAGACCACTTGGCTACCGTGGCCACGGTGCACAGTGGTCAGTTTTCCCGATCTGGCGCATGAAAACCCAAAAAATGAAATTGCGCGAAAATTAACAACAACCCACAATTTATGGTCCTCATAGGACCCCTAGCAATGTTGTAATCAGTTTTCTTCAGTACGTGATTGGAAATCTCCAACAGCCGACGCTTTAGATCGGGTTTGTTGGGGCTACGAGGAACATTTTCTAGTCGGAAGTTCTATCGTTTCGTCTGAACAAGATTTTGTAGCTTTTGCCATTTTTCTTTGAAAATACACGTTATTTATAAATAATTTCTTTATTTGACTCTCATATTAAGTTCAAATTTGATAAAAAATAGTAAAAACATAACATTTTGCACAGTACGTAATTCCCAAAAACGCATGTCGTTTTTTTGTGTTTAATGGACTAGAACTTTTGAGATTGACACGGATTGATCACTGTAACACTTATGTAACATAGAGTAGATATGGACCTTTAATTTAATACCAAATTTAGCTGCTTCTTCCTGCAACTCCCAAAGTTATTATTTTTTTCAGAGTTAGCTATTGGTATTTTGGTGATGCTTGTTTTGCCTTCTTATTTATCTCTGTAAGAGGGCGCGTCAACACGAGCCCTGCGAATATAATGCTAGTGACTCGGAATCATGGAATAAATAGCTCAAATACTACCAAACCCACCTTACCCACACATTCACGCACACTATATGTTGCCCCCCCCCTTAACTCCTTTAATATATCCCTCTCCATCATACCTATATACACTGGTGTGCAAAAATTAAGGACGAAGTCGAAAAATTAGCATATTAGCTGAACGAAGAGGCAGAGCGGACAGAAAGACCAATCAGGAGATTAAGTGAGGTGATGTACGGTAGCACATGCGCAGATATGCAGGTAGACGTAATGGGGGAATGTCTGAGTAGTAAAGCATGTTGTCGGTGTAAGATTAGTATTTCTGGCAAAGAGATTGCACACCGTATAGCAGTTAAAATCCCACCGAGTTGCTGCCTCAGCGAGAAATGGCGAATAATCAATCTGTTAGACGACATCTGGATGCTTTTATCCGAGGTCGAATCATTGGGAAGTTGGAGGAAGGTCGCAGTGTGACAAGTGGGGCTGCAGAGTTCGGAATTGCTCACAGCATCGTTTCACGACTTTGGAGACAATTTCAAACTACAGGAACAGCTATCCGGGGGTTCAGTAGTGGTCGTCCACGAGGAACCACACCCGCAGATGACCGGTATATTGCCTTACAGGCCAGAAGAAACAGGCGGCAGACAGCGGGAGAAATCACTAGACACACGACACAGGCGACTGGACGACCGATATCGCGTTTTACCGTGGCCAGAAGACTGCACGGTGGTGGTCTGTTTGCACGACGCTTTGTACGGTGTGTACCTCTAACGCCTGCCCATCGGAGAAGGCGTTCTCTGTGGTGCCGGGAATACCGGAATTGGAGAGACAATGAATGGGGACGAGTACTCTTTACAGATGAGAGTAGATTCAGTCTGAGTAGCGATTCTCATCGCATACTCATCTGGAGAGAGCGGGGAAGCCGCAATCATCCCTCGAACATCATTGAAAGGGACAGGTATGGAGGTGGCGGTGTTCTCGTTTGGGGAGGCATCATGCTTGGTTGTCGTACAGACCTTCACATCTTCGACGCAGGTTCAGTCAACGGGACCCGTTATTGTAACGAGATTCTTCTTCCATATGTGCGTCTTTTTAGAGGCGCTATGGGTCCGCAGTTCCTTTTCATGGACGACAATGCACCATGTCATCGCACAGTAGCTGCCGAACAGCTCTTAGAGAGTGAGGATATTGAACGTATGGATTGGCCGGCACGATCTCCGGATCTCAATCCCATCGAGCATGTATGGGATTTTCTAGACAGACGCTTGGCAGCTCGTACCTTACCACCAGTAACGATTCCGGAGCTTCGATTGGCGCTGCAAGACGAATGGGCAGCAATGCCTCAACAACTCATTAACACCCTCATTCTCAGCATGGGCAGATGCTGTGAAACCTGCCTAGTAGTCAGGGGAGATCATATCCCCTACTAAAGACCGGGTATTTCTTGCTGGACACCCATCACAGGGATGTTTCGGCCTTCAGTCGCATTGCGCTCCATGCTAATTTTCAATAAAGCTTCTTTTTATCCCTCTGATTTCTCTTTTAGTAAGTGTTGCTTACATTACTCATGTCCTTACGTATTGGGGATCTTACGGTATTAAATGTGTTGATTTGGAATGCTTTTGTACAAAGTTATATTGAAAAAACCGTCTCGTCCTTAATTTTTGCATACCAGTGTATATATTATCCTTTATTACATATGTATAATGTTAATGCTTGTAGATGCGTACTTTTGTTTGATTGTTTTTGTTTAATCTTTAACTTGCCATTCTATTTTTTGTAAATATTCTCCCGCATGTGTCATATTACTATTGCTGTTAATATCCTTCGATCCTTGTTCAAAAACTAGGTCCACTTAGCGGTCATTTATTCTTGATCAATTTTACTTCTGACATAAATTTATTGAGCTTCTAAGAGCCTTATTTCTTGTTAGAAAATAGAAATAGAGTCCCCAATTTACTTTAACCCAAGAGCAAGCGCGTGGGGCACAGAGTCACCCCAGGCTCACGAAATCGTTAATTCTAGGAAAAATTTATTTATTGCCAATGAACTTAACAGTATCCTCCTATAGGACAGTCTTCTTGGGAACTAAAATGTATTTGTAATATATTTCCTTCTTTTTTGGGCGTGGCGTACATTTTTTTTTACAGTTTTAAGGTACTTGTTTTGACTGAGTTCTCTGCACGACCACTTTAGTCCCAAGATATTTTCTATGAACATGCTAGATATTTTCCCCCTGTGAACAACTTAGTAGTTTTGATTGCTGTTTGTACGACTTATTATAGTTTATAAATGTAAATAAGCAAAATAAAAGAAAAAGAAATCGTATTGAAGGAAGTTGAAAATGAACAAGCAAGGGAAGTACCTGCTGAAATAAAGCATATTAATCATCCTAGCAAAAGTAAATATAAGAAAATTGATGAAGGGAAATGTTTGAGTTTAAAGGAAAATGCTGAAATTCTACCAAAAAAACACCAGGAAAAATATGAAGCCATAAGTGTAGCACAAGACACTCTTCGTTCTGTTAAAAAGACATATGCAAGAAAAAGTTCAACATACTGTTTATCGACCATCAAAGGACAATAAAACTACAATAACATATGACTGTTTTGCCTGCCATTAACATTCCTATAATGTTGGCGAAAAGTGTCTGTGATTTGTGTCCTTTATTAAAGTAACGCACATTTGAAATTTCTTAGTTCTGTTCGGTTGATATTTTTTCTCAAATTTCCGAAGAAAAATTTGAAAGTCCTTAAAAGTAGTTAAGTATACTTTCTCTTAATTAAGTTATTCACGATTTTCATTGCGTACAGTAAAAATAATTATAAAAAAGGGATTGGGGTGACTCAGTCACCCCGCGTGACCAATAACGTTAGTATCGAGTGCGCGCCTACTCCCCAGTTAATTTCAATAGTTTTTGATCATTAGATATAATTATGAAGACTTTAAAGTTATAAAATAATTTCCGTGTGCCAGATCGGGAAAACTGACCACTGTGCGGTGTGGTGTGGAAGTGACATCCTCGTCACCGGTACATAATTGGAAGACCTTAGAAAAAAAAGCATTACGACAAGGAATTAATTCTGCGGGTAATTTCTTTGTGTTCTTTTACAAAAGGCCAATTTTGAAATTTTAATTTTTATACGCGTTGCACTTTTTTATATATAAAGCCCAAACAACAAAAGGAAATTCGAAAAAGATTTTTAAAAATTCTTGATTATATTGTAAAACAAACTATAAGAGGTCCAATTGTATATTTGTTTTCCAGCATTAGATAAAAATTTTATCCAAATGGATACATACAAAAAATATATAAATAAACAAAAACAGCTATTTATAAAAGTTTATCCATTTACTCATAGGATAAATATGCATTTGCATTTTTAGCATTTATACATTCATTGTCTTTCTAATGTCAAGGAAATAGATGATACAATTACCACGTAGCGTAGCGTGGAAGTTCGGAATAGAGGTAACGTCCGCGAACCAGAACGTAGCTGGATGACTCTCTCCTTTACGAAATAAGGAAAAATAGCAATCCATTCGATACTTTACTCATGCTTTTTCTGAAAACTACAACAATGTCGTAATGATTACTTGTAAGCAAAGCTCACATTTTAAATCGGTAGAAAAAGGAACATGAGAATGAAAGGGTCTTTCCACAAATGATTCTATAACGGAATATTTAAGAAGTGGTCAGAGTGTCTCAAAGTACATTTCCCCACCATTACGGAACGTTTTTATCCTGCTTTATGCATACAAAAAAAACACGAAAATATGTATTTATATACAAAGATTTTCATTGCTGTTCCATCTATGCGCATCTCCATATTGAACACATGTTAATGGACGTACTTTTGTCTGGAAAAAATTAGATACGAATGTCCTCACGTGGCGATAGTAAGGAGTGGAGGAGACCTCCACGTCAACGGCCTGTAAACAAAAGCTCACTTATCTAAGAGAAGCTAAGTATTTCGAACAAGATTCGAAAAGAAATTTCACACTTTGCGTTCCTTTTCAAAAAAATAAAAGCATTGTGAAGTTCACCTTTATAGCACAGAATTCAGATTTACAACCTAAAGTCAATGTATGCGTAGGATTTTTCAAGGTATTGGGAAAATGTCTCGGGTGCCGAGTGTTACAAAAGGTTCAATGGCAGGTAAGTATTATTTTTCTCCATTCAAAAAAAAAAAATTAATCAATCTGCATTTTGAAACCACATTATCCAATTTTCGTATTAAAAGCACACAAGTACCTATTCAGTTCTTGTAAATTGCTCTATTATTACTTCGGATTATTTAGGTTTAAGGGTCCTCCTTTTATGTTCGCAACGGAACAAGACACTAACTGCCCGCTTCGCCAAATCCACTGAACGAGCACGAGGATTCGCTCGTGAAACTGCAAGCATAGCCAGGATCTATTCGAAGCGTATAGCTCCTACTTCCGCCGATACATTTTGGTAAGAACACCCCCGCGTAGTGGCGCACACAAAGAAGAGGGTCCCTGGTCTTGACCGCCCCATAGCTTTTGATTTTTTTCGATTCATTAAAATCTTATGTATAATTAACGCAAAATTTAATTAATTATTAGTTATTAATAATTATTTTCGTCATTAATGCTAACCATTTATTCAATAATTAATTTTTTACTGCTTTTTGTTCCCGAATATCGACAAAACCAAAAGAATATGTTAGGTGGAGCATGATACGAGAATGGTGGATTTTCTATTCTGCCCCCCCCCCCACATCCCTTGAAAAATTCCTGCGTGCGCTACTACCTCCAGGATAGCAGCTAGTGTTCGGCCAACTCGTTCGGTCTCGACACGCGATGACACGAAGCGCTACAGCGGTAGATGCGGTCGAGGGCGGGTAGGCCGCGGTGGCCGAGTGGTCTAGGCATCGGATCATGGCTAGCGTGTCATGAGTTCGATCCTAGTACCACTAAAGATCCGCCGTGTAGGGGCGCGATGCACGTTAAATCTGTCGAGAGCTCAAACGTCCTCCCGTTGGTGTGGAGTGGTAGTTAGGAGAGGGGGTGCCAGCTCAGATGTCGTCCGTGTCACTTGACCATGGTTCAAAATTACGCGGACCGTCGGCAAAGAGCCCTCGTGTTGCTAATCAGTGCGACGTTAATATTCTCTCACTCGCGGTCGAGGGCGGAAGGCCTGCCTCGAAAAAAAAAACCCGCTGTGTCTCGAGAACGAAATGCTACGCTGAACAAGCGACGAAACTGCGGTGCGCGACGAGTGTAGGGGCTCTAGCCCTCTGTACAAATTAATCAAGCAGTGGAATGCGCGTGTAAATTAATCGGTGTCATGGAAGTACACAAAGAGGATTTGAATTGATCTCCGTCTCCTGGAGCGCGAGATGTAGGTGTATATTTAACAAGCCGTTTCCCTCCCACTTCGCTGGGTATTTATTTCATGATGTTGTATGAATGGATACTGTTAGGCGACTTAAAATTGTTTACAAACGATATTTAACCTACAGGCTTAACATTTGGTAGGTTGCGGGGCTTAAGAGTTGTTAGAGATAAAGGTCCGGTTTTTCAACTATTACTCCTACAAACGAAATTTGGTGGACAAAATAGTTTTTTAAATAACCCTCAACGGAGAATAAACGGCACGTGTTTTTGTCGTATCATTTACCGTAATCGAAATGTATTTTCTAAATGTATTTTTTTTAAATATGCAATTTATAATTTTTCTTTTTGTTTAAAAAATAATATTGATGGATGGAAAAGAATCGAAGGAGAATATAAATTCACAGGCTAAGAAATAATTCGATGCGATATAAAGAGTGTACGCCTATATAGGAGAGATTCAAAAATATTCTACTTTATTGGAAAGAAAAAAACGCGGGGAAGTATCCTTATAAAGAGAAATTCCATTTAAAAAAAACATATGTATTAATTTTATGGAAAAAGTTATGAGAAAATGGGAAGAAGTCGAAAATAAGAGAGCTTATCCATTAAATCTTTCCTTTCTCGTAAAAAAGCACAAACGAACGTAAACTACTCTTGTCTTTTATTATAACGTTTAAATTAATTATTTTAAAGTACTATTCGCTTCGATTCGTAGGATTTCGGTTTAAATTTCAATTACTGTATGGGTATTGAACCTTTTCCACTCGTAAAGAAGAATTCATAAAATGATGTTGGATAATGCGTGGAGAAAATTCTAACAATTTGAGATTAGACGCAATTGATTTAGACAAACAAACAAACAAACAAACAAAAAAACATTTTTCTTTAAACTTCAAGTAAAAACCAAACGATTATTGTAACAATTATGTTATCACACAACTTAAAGTGAGAATTATAAAATCTGAACAGAAATATGAATGTAAATAATATAAGGTTCAGTAAAAAGCAATAGTCGATTAATTTTTGAGGGAAAAAATTAACAAACGCAATCGTTCGCACTGCCATTTACTGCCCATTTAGGTTTATAATTAGGAAAATATTAAAGCTCTTTAAGTATGTGACCGTAAGTTACTTTGTGTAGAGAGCTACATATTAGTATTTAGCAGCGATTTAGCTTCAGAAAATCTACTGTGCATTATTATTTTTGAAGTGAAATGGAAGATCTGCAAGAGACAGAAAACTTTTTCAAAGTGTAATTCGACTTTATTCTTCACTGATTATTAATTTCTGGACAAGTTTCTCATTTGTGCCATCCTTTCATTCGATAAATTTCATTCAAAAACAAGAACTAACGAGTTGAAAAAAAAATCTGGATAGTGTTTATAATCAACATTGATTGTCAAACTAGGAACGAGAACCTGAAAATTCGAAAACGTCTGCTCATTAGTTACGATTTATAAAAAATAAAAGTCAATGTTATAATCATTGTTCCCAGATTGTTATTTGATATGAATCAAAAGATTAAATCAGCATCCAAGAATATGTCCAGAAATACAAACAAGATAAAAAAAATAAATCGAAAGTAAAGAGAACGTATTAAATGATGATGCAATATTTTGGCGACTCATCAGTTATGGCGAAGGAAAAATCAAATATGAATGAAATCATGGAGCAAGTTTAGCAATGGAAGAAGTGGTTTAGGGACAGATTTCATACACAAGTCATTATATAGGAACATTTTCTGATTAAATACTCCCTTTGAATGCGATAAAAAAAACTATTTTTTCACATTTATTGTGTTATGTTAAAAGGAGAAAATAGATTTATGTAAAAAAAATATTATTTTCCAATTGCTTGAAAATTTTAAGAGACCTGAAGGAATATAAATTCATTATGTTCGTTAATTACGAAGTTCTAAATAACTAAATACAGGGCAAAGTTATCTTTTTAATCAAAAGGCCAATGTTTTTTTTATCCTAGCTAGTTTGTGTGATCAGAGAGAAAATCATTTCGTTTCATAGGAAGAAGAAGCTATGAATGCATTCTAAAGTTCAATCACTATAAGTATGCATCTGTTTTTAGCTAATATTTCGCTATAATTTGAAAATGTTAAATAAATTGCCGAAGGAATTTATCAACGATTAAAGTAATGTATTACGTATACAAGAGACAATTTTTTTTTAATTAGACAAATTTATAGAAACATTTTTAGGATGCATTCAAATTAAGAAAAAGCACCATTTAGGAGCATTAATCAACCAAACAATATTAACGAAGTGTTTGGAAAAAAATAATTAAATTAGTACGCACCCCCATAAATTGTTCAAAAGGCTTAAAAATATTCCATTGGACTTATGAAATATTATTTTTTATAATGTCTGTCTTGTAAAAAAAAAGTGCATCAAGATATTTTTTACAGTATATTAAACGGCGTCTTTTCATGCATTAACTGAAATCTTAAGAAATTACAGAAGAGTAGAAAATAGATACCTTCCAAAAAAACTATTTGAAATGAAAATGAATTGTCTTTAGCTCTTCAAATATAGCTCTATCTTTTCTTGACTCCACGCATGCGAGGATCGCGAAAGTCGTTCTCCGGGTGGAGTCTGTGGCGCTGAACCGGAACATATAAAATATGGAATGGCTTATAGAAAATATCTGTTAGACATTTGCTGGTTATGACCGGATACAGCCGGAATTTCGCTTGTTTGGGGCACCGTACATTGACGGACCCCGAGCACTGACCCGCCGAAATGGGTCTCCTCAATGTTTAATTTGTTGCTCTGAAAAAGTCCTATTACCCTATTTTCTAAAACTCATATGAACGAACCATCCAATGCCACGTATTGTTATCTATATATATAAAGGAGAAAAGCGACTCACTCACTGGACTGACTGACTGA
>BMAO01000668.1:0-17424 GCA_019973975.1 Trichonephila clavata | reverse complement strand
AAAATCAAAATGCAGAGTTTGAGATTTAATAGTAATAGTGAATATATTTGCAGTTATTTTTTCGGGAATGAAACAGTATTTATAAATATTTTATGATATCATAAATTTTTTTATCATATTTTATTCACATTCACTTATTTAGAATACAGTAATACCGCGACTTACGCGAATCCAAAATTACGCAATTTTCAAATCTCGATGACTCGTCTTTTTTTCCTCTAATCACTGAAACTCAGACGAAATCAGTGCCAGAGCCTGATGAAACTGGTAATGTGGTTGAAAGTGTAGTCGATCTTGCCAGACTAATAAATTTAGAAGTGGATAGTGATGACGCTCAAGAGCTGCTGAATTCCTACAATCAGGAGATGACAATAGATAAACTCATAGAAATGCATGAGCAAGACCAAGACATTGATAAGTACTTGAGTCGTTAGACCCAGTTCAATCAGATGATCGAGTGACGGTTGGGAATTTGACAGAGACCTCAGTTTAATTGAAAAAAGTGTTATATAAATTTTAGAAAATACAGATTCTAGCGAAAAGCTTATTTTTTTCAACAAAACAAGGAATACAAAAATTATTAGCACCCTACGAGGCATTTTGCGGGAGAAATAAAATCTTTGAGCCGGCAAACTACTTTGTTAGATTTTTAGAAACCTTCAGCATCAAAAATTTATAGGATGTCCCCCGACATCCATTAGTTAGAATGAATACCAGCCATAATCAAAACAAATATAATTTTTTAATCCTTTAACAAGTCTCACAAACCCAGGCTAAAAATGCACTTATGATAAAGTATTGGAGCATTAGCGCGAAAAACGAGATATTTAATATTTAATTATGAGTAGAATCACTTACTTTTGCACTTGTCATAATTGAGGGTTGCCAGAGCCCCAAAAGGTTGGACTTCTGATCATGTTAGTCGCCTTTTACGACACGCATGAACTTACGTTGGGGACTATTCAACTCCGGTCACCCCTCGGGGGTAAAATTGAAATTTTGCATTCCTTAGGCATCTCAGGCAATATCTTACTATGGATCAACGACTTCTTAAGAGATAGAATATTTGCTGTGAGGGTAAATGGAAGGTTCTCAAGGACACATAGATCTTGGGCAGGCGTTCCTCAGGGATCGGTCCGAAGCCCACTCCTTTTTCTCCTCTATATGAACACTGTCGATAATCACATTGTTAATGAAGCTAAAATAGCCTGCTACGCAGATGACATTTGCCATTTGGCAATCTCATACTGACATCATAATCTCCGAAAATGTGCTGAACGAAAATATCTCTCACATTGGAGACTGGGCTAAGCAGCTCAAACTGCTGATAAATCCAGAAAAAACCAAATACTGTGTGTTTTCTATTGACAGCAGAAACAGGGCAGCCTTTCTCCCCAAATTAAGGTTAAGTAACTAAATTGTTGAAAAAGTCTCCCATCCCAAATACCTTGGCTTAACGCTAGATGCGGAACTGAGGTTTACCAAGCATATACATAATGTATCGCAGAAGGCTTTAAAGAAGCTCAATATTCTTCAAAAACTTTGCGGTTCGACTTGGGGTTCTAAGCTAAAGACACTCCTAAACACCTACACTGCACTTATAAGACCAATCCTCGAATATGCAGCACCCGTTTGGGCTCCATCAGCTTCTACCTCAACAGAGAAAATCGACTCTGTTCAGTATAGGGCGTTTAAAATTACCATCGGAGCTGTGTCCTCGACAAATAATGTGACAGCTGAGAATGAGTGTGGCCCGCCATCGTTGAAAGGCAGGAGGAAACTTGCCACCATTAAATTTACAAACAAAATCAGAAGCTGAGGTGAACATCATATTTCCAACATCACTTTTCACTCCTGGACAGCTAAGAATAGGCTGAAGAGATCTTCAACAATTCAGTTTGATAAAGACATCAGAAACAACATTAACTTGAATCACACATGCCTTGACACTATTCAAGAACCTTGTTTTCCAGTCAAACTATCTCCCTCTGCCAAAATATTTTTAGACCTTCTTGAGCCTTGCACGAAAAGGAATCTAAGGACACAATTAAAAGGAAAGGCATGGACACAATTATCAGTCTTATGCGGCCTCGTTTAGTAACTGCCTACATTGACGGTTCTTCATACTCAGAGTGCAATAGGGGTGGATCTGGTGTCTTTCTTAAATACCCAGATAATACAACTTCAAAGCACAAGGTCTCCGCAGGGCAAATTGCTTCCAACTTCACGTGTGAGCGCATAGCAATTAGGACAGCAATAGATATTTACCTTACATGGACAGATAACATGGATACCTTACATGGACCTAATTTCGACGGCATCATTGTTCTCTCCAATTGTAGATCTGCTCTTGAGGCCATCAAGAAAGGAAAAATGGGACTCACCCAAGAAATAAATTCTCTTTTACTTTCCATTGTTGCATTGGGCAAATCATGCATCCTACAGTGGATCCCGGACCATGTTGACATCGAAGAGAATGAGATGGCAGATTTCCTTGCCAATGAAGCAGAACACTTGAACCTGCAACTTCTTTGACTACGGTCTTTGATGTCAACGCAGTCGCAAAACAAAAGCTTTGCTCAAACCCACGAAAAAAATTCTCGCTGCCAGAATTAAATTATAGCCGAGAAATTACAACAACAAAAAACAGACTAAGGACAAAACATTTTAAGGGCATAAAGATTCTGCCTGATGGATCCAGATCATATGTGTAATGCAGGCACCGCCCAGGCAAGCAACTGGATCCCAAACATCTTTTTAACTGTCCTTCTATTATTGGTGCCCTTTTTAAAATAGACAATGACTGCAGCATGGACATCCTATACTCGGATCGTGCCATGGATGTTTCCACGGCAGTGATTCCCGCCTTTGGCAATATTTAACTCATTTCTATATCTTTATTTTGTTATATACACCTTTGCACTTTGTCATACACGACAACAACAACGACATCACTTACTTTTGGAACGTTTGGTAACTTACGTTCTAAATAATCTTTACTCCTATTTCAAGTATCCGACTTCTGGTCGATTTGATTCCAATTCATACATCTTAGTGACTAAACCGTCAATTACCAATGTTATTTATTAATTAATTAATCGATGAGTCACTCAAGTGTAACTTTCAATTACTTTACATTAATCACACTAACTTATATCATCTAGCCTTTCTCTCTTTCGAACAGAAAAGTTAATGCTTAAATATAAGCCCTGATTTACATAGATTGCATCTACTTCGGGAGAAAGTTTTCAATTGAAAAGTATTTAAAGTAATAGATTCCCCCCCCCCCTCCCCAAGAGAATTAGTAAGAGGCAAGCGAATAGACCCGTTACAAAATAACTTCGGCTTGCGATTTTGTATCTGTTTATCTACGATTTTATTAATTTTTTTCTCTAAATTATTGTTTTCTTTCGTCTTCGGCTCCAACTAAAATAATTTATATGTGAAATTTTCCCAGACTTACGCGGTTATCACTCATACCCCACCTATATCGCGTAAGTTCGGGGCAGTACTTTATAAGCTTTAATACACGAAGTCATCTTCATTGCACTATTTTTAGTAGCTAATAAATGTAGATATATGTAGTAGAAATTCGGCTATATGCTCTTGTTCCAATCCATTGTTATTGTAATGTTTAAATACTTATATTTAATTTGACTTCTATGCTCCATCTTTGATGGATCTGAATGAAGTACTTTTTGAATTTTTCTATAAAGAAGGTGGTAGATTTAAGGTATAAATAATAATGAATAAATTTTTAGGAAAGTAAAGCATCAAAAAAAGCTTCTAAAGAGTTGACTGTTAAGCTTGAAATCTCTCTCATTTTTGAATCCCTTAGATTTATTCTCACTAAATTCAAAATTTCATAAGCAGAAAGGTATATTTTTAAAGAAGACGAATGATATCTTTAATTGAGGTTTGTGTGTGTGTATATATTCAGAGCTTCGTATTTTCTTAGAAAGTAGTTACAAAAAGATTAACAATTCTACAATTGTGTATTATATTCATCGTTAGTAAATTTTCAATCCTGAGAAACTGTAAAATGTTTTCTTTTCCAATTTACCTAAAAAAATCTTTTAATTTTTACAAGTAATTTTGTCGTTTTATTATTTTTTGTATAAATCAGATCTATTTATATTCCGTAAATTAAAAATCAAACATTCTTTTAAATAGGGTATCGAATTATATATTTTTACACCTGAGAAATATAATAAAAATATGCTAGGTGTTTGTTAAAAGTTTAAACAATTTAAAGAAATCTTTCAGAGAAAGGAAAGTGAGACCACTGTAGCTGTGGGATCATGGTCTCATACCCAGCGTTGTCGAATCTCGAGTTCGTTTCCTACTAAAGATCTGCCGTGTACAGAAGCTGAAAGAGCTTAATTCCTCTCGTGCGATCTCGGTTCAACTTCGGGGGAAAGTCCACGCAATGCGTCAGCATCCGAAGATTAGCACTAGCCTTCATTTAATACACACCACAAACATGATAGCTGTGCTTTTTGTGTCTTGAACTATCTTCATAAAATTTAAATAATTGTATATATACACTGAAATTCGCTTAACACGAAACTGAGGGGACTGAAATATTTTTCTTGTTAAATGAATTTCGCGTGTTAAAGGATCTTGCAAAAAAACATATAATCAACAAAAATAAGTTTAAGTATATTTTATTTACATACATGTGTATTTCTGCATGTATTTACTAAAAATCGATGAAACAAATCATTCACAAGATTTTAACGAAATTTAATGCAAAATTTTGATCAGATACTTTTCTTTGCATTGCCTTTTTAGCATCTAACTGTCAAAAAATTGTTCGATATTATTCCTTTTCTTATTCATTTCAGCATTGGAATGTGCGTTTAAATAACTGGGCTAAATTTTCATGAAATTCCTCATTTCGGATGACGTGAGAACAGGAGCTGCAATATTCATTTCATTTTCGTCTTCGGAATCTGCATCAATTATACTTTTTTAGCTTTAAAAAACTCCACAATGTCTTTTCCTGCCATAATTGGTGATGTTCATACATTATCATCATCTACTACAATGAACTCTTCCAATGGTACAGTGATACATAGGGTAATCCAATAATAAAAAAACTTTCTCAAACTTTTCATTAAGTGACTGGTGTTTTCCGGATTTTGTTCCTTCCACGGAAGGGTATTTTTCGTGCTAAGCGATAGTTGTTTCGTATTAAGAGAAATAATGCATGAAAATACATAGTAGTTTGTCGGGACCGTTGTATTATTTCGTGTTAACCGATATGCCATTTAAAACGTTTTCGTGTTTAACTTATTTCACTGTACATATATGTGAATGGTTTGTAATTTAAAAATGTTTAAGGTATGTGACTACCCTAAAATCGTGTGTTTGGTGAGTTTTTTCGAAATTTTTTTTATGTTTTTATATTATAGCCCATATATTTAAGATTCCAAAAATACTTTATTTTAGTTCCTACGATATTTAGAAGCAAAGTTATGGCTTAATTAGTAAACCGGAAATGGAATTTTCAAAACCGGAAATGGGTATTTAAAGAGACATAAAATGTAAACAAATAGTTTGAACTCCTTTTTCGTGACTTTTAAGCAAGATAAACATTCATTACTTATTGTAAATACAGATCAAGGTATCCATTACTTATTTAATAATATTTTTTTTCCATCTGGCAACTGTTTTTTTTAATTCAAGCTTGTTTTATTGAATGGCAATACTATTATCGTCTATACTTTGTTTACATTGTTCATTCGAAAGCGTTCTTCTTTATTACTAATTATTTTTGATATTTTTACAATTTATTAATTTATTTTATTTAATTTAAACGTTTTATTTCATTGTGAATAATTTCAAAATGCCGAAAACTAGATCAAAAGTGACTAGAAAGAGAAGGTTTTATGGAAACAGATTTACCAAATCAGCACCAAACAGTAACAAGGCGTCGTCTGCAAGTGAAGCAAAATTGAGCACTAATGACAGTTTTGATGTGCCTGAACCTATATTTCATGGTTCTACAGGTAATCGAATTATTGATTTCCAAGCTTTATTGGGAATTATTTCAATCCTGTGTTGTCCAGAATGCTATGCAACTGGATTGAAACTAACAGAAGATTCCAGGGAAGGACTTTGCTCTAACTTGTGTGTGTCTTGCAGTTGTGGATTCATGACTGGCTTTACTTCTACCCGTAAAGAAAATAAAAAATTCACTCTCAATACTTTATTGGTATTTGGATTGAGATTGATTGGCAGGGGATTCACAGCTGGTAAGAAGTTGCTATGTACTTTAAATTTGCCCTGCATTTCTAAAAAGCACCTTCAGAGCTCATGAACTCAAACTGCTGGAAGCAGTACAGTTTTGTTCTGAAGAAAATATGAAAGCTGCATCAATAGAAGTGCGAAATTTAAAAAAAAGTACAAATTGTGGTGTTTCAGTAGATGGCACATGGCAGCGGAGAGGCCATATGTCGCTTAATGGTTGTGTCTCAGCTATTTCCATTGATACTGGGAAAATTTTAGATTTGGAAGTAATGACTCAGTATTGCAAAATGTGTGAAATGAAAGTGAAATCTGCGCATGAATGCTCAAACTATAAAGGATCCTCAGGAAATATGGAAGCTGTTGGAGCTTTCAGAATTTTTTGAAAGATCATTGATAAAACGAGACTTGCAGTACACCGAGTACTATGGTGATGGGGATTCCAAGGGCTTTTTACAAGTAAAGAATATATATGGGGAAAACAGTGTCTCAAAACTCGAATGTATAGGTCATATACAAAAAAGAGTAGGCTCACGTCTAAGGAAACTAAAAAAGAACACCAAAGGACTTGGTGGAAAGGGCAAACTAACTGATAAATTTATCGATAAACTGCAGAACTATTACGGGATTGCCATCCGTAGCAATGTTGGATGTCTCGAAAAAATGCAATCTGCTGTAATAGCTGTTTTCTTTCACTGCTGCTCTAGCAATCAAAATCCCATGCATGGGCAATGTCCTACAGGGAAAGACAGCTGGTGCAAGTATAAACGAGCATTATGTGATGAAAAAGTACACATAGACAAAACAACAGGCCTTTCAAATTCAGTTATTAAAGTGATAAAGCCCACTTACTTAGCACTCTGTGATAAAGATTTGTTAAAAAAATGCCTCCATGGCATGACCCAAAATAATAATGAAAGTTTTAATAATGTATTATGGTCTATTTTACCAAAAGAAATTTTTGTTCACAAGAAAACTTTGTTTTTGGGTTCACACATTGCTGTCCTATTATATAATTCAGGTTATTTAGGACTGTTGCATGTATTTAATTATTTAGGTATGGTAATTGATCCAATGATACTTAAAAACTACATGGGAATTGACACAGAACGTATTCAAAAATCAAAACGCCAGTCATTACCCTCAACAAAACTCTCCAGAAAACAGCAAAAAGCCCAAAAAAAGTCAAAATTAGCTAAAAATGAAGCTAAAGAAGGCTTAACCTATAAATATGGAGAGTTTTGAAAATGTCTTGTAAGTAGAAAAGTATTTATTTTGTGTTAAAAAAATTTTTAATGTGTTTTACGAGAAACTTTTTCAATATTTTTCTTCACGATAAAGTTCACTATACAAAATATTTTTAAGATAGTAAATTGAAATTTTCAGAACATGTTTTATGTAGTTCTATCTGTGTTATGAATCAAAATCTAATGTCTGTATATATATATATATAAATATTTAATTGCTTTTTTATAAAAAAAAGCATTAATTTTTTTAAAAAATGAGTTTTTGCATACAATTTGGCGTATTTAAAAAACTTTTTCAAGTATTACAAATCTTTTGATACCTAACACAGATAAAGATGTTATTTATGTGCTGTATAAATATTATATGAATACACTTATTAGAATTTTGTGTAAAAAATTTGTCGTAACTGCAATTTTTCACCAAAATTTCGCTAAAAACGACAATTGTTATAGTGTATAAAATTCACAGGAAAACAGCAAAAGGTTAAAAAAAATTCCAAATAAGTTTTACATGAAATTTAAAAGAGCTTGAGCTATAAATATGGTGAGTTTAAAAAACGTACAATCAGTAGAAAATTTTTCACATAGCATTAAAATCTTTAAATGCATTTTCTGAGAAACTATGTTTTTCAATTTTTTTCTTCACGGTACGGTTGACTACAAGATTTCTTTTTAAGATATTGACTTGAAATTTTCAGAGAATCTTTAATTTAGTTTTATCTGTAGTCTAAACTATGATCTAATACCTGTGTATATATTTATTTATTTTATTGCACTTTTTGTGAGAAAATAACATTAGTTTTTTGTGAAAAAATGAGTTTTTGCATAAAAATTGACATATTTTGAAAACTTTACAGAAGTATTATAAATTTCATAGTTATAATCACAGAAAATGATGTTATTTATGTACTGTATAAATATTATTAGAATATATGTATCAGAATTTTGAACACAATCCTTACCGTAATTGCAATTTTTCACTAAAATTTCACTCAAAATTCCCTATATTTCCAAAAATATTTATAACTTTGTAAAAACTGTGTTTGAATTCTTACTTTTATGTCCCATTACAAATAAAAATATGTTTGCATAAGTGAAATTTTACATATTTCAAAAAAAGTGCTCCGAAGGTAGTCACATACCTTAAGTTTGTAATGTAATTCACAATTAAATTATCCAAGCAAATTGTATAATGTAGGGTTACTTCTTTATCTTGTGAACAGTTTCACCTTCACAGCTATCAAAAGTTAACTATATTTTAATATTTCCTATTTATGGGTTGGAACTCTTTTGGATAACAATACGTTTTAGTAAAGTGTACATATGCTGGTTTAAATGATTAATTTGAAATTTTCATCTTGTCAAATAAACCATTTTTCGGAGTCAAAGACCGAATTTTAAACAAATTAAGTAACTTAAAAAAATATTCAATCCCTTAGAAGGCAAGATATTAGATAATATAACAAGAATTGATTCATTTTATGTACAAATTAAATTTTTAACCAAAAAAACAAAACATAGTCTATTTTATGAAACTTTATAGTAAACTACCAGGTAACCAAAAGGATTATGTGAGTAAAGCGTAACTCATAACAATATTCCTTAGTAAGAATTCTTTGTCTATAACGTCGTTCTTCAAAGCACTGCAAGTATTATTGGAATGAGCCTCTTTATTTTGAATCATCTTAAAATGACGAGGACAACACTTGAACCCCTTTCCTAAGTTTCACAGCAAGACAACTTAAGGACAGTCCCAACAGATTTAAAATACATGCACAGTGAGTTTCAAGTGTCACCAGATTTTAAGCGAACGACGCGACGAAAAACAACATCATAAAAGACACGAATTTGCTCGCGTGCTCGCTGGGTACCGCAGCCACTTTTTTATGAGATAAGATACAGTGAAATACGTTTAACACGAAAACGCTTTAGGCGGAATATTGGATTACATGAAATAATACAACGGTCCCGACAAACAACTATGCATTTTCATGCCCCCCCCTCCCCCCTCTAAACACGAAAACAAAATCACTTAATACTAAAAAAATCCCCTTCTGAGAGAAGGATATTGAAACTTAGCCCACACTTAATGAAATGTTTGTCAAAAATTTCTGTATTACTGGATTCTCTTACTGTATCATGGGAAGAGTTTGTTGCATCAGATAATGATAATGTGTGTGCAGTTCCAATTATGGCAGTCAAGACATTTTGGAGTTTGCTTAAAGTTCAAAAAATATCATTGATGCAGATTCCGAGGACGAAAATAAAATGAATAATACAGCTCTCCTTCCTACGCCATCCAAAATGAAGAACATCGCATCATGAAAAGTTATTTAGACGAACATACAGTGGTTAAATGAAGTGGCCGACATCGAACAAATTGTTGACAAGTTGATGCTAAAAAAGATAATGCAAAGAAAAATATCAGATTATTTACCAAAAACTTATTAAATGGGGTTTTTTTTCCAAACAACTTGAAAATTTTGCTTTAAACTTCATTGTGAATATTTTTGTTTCATTGATTTTTATTAAATACGTATATACATTTCTATGTAAATCAACTGTACTCTAATAAAATTCATTTTGTTGAATATATGATTTTTTATGCAATATCCTTTAACACGAAAAAACATTTCAGTCCCTTCAGTTTCGTGTTAAATATAATAAAAGAGGTGGGTGTTTCAAATGTAAGAAATTACACTGAGATTACAAGAAGAGTAATCGACCGGCATTGTGTTTTTATCTTATTCTAAGTGAGTGAATATTAACGTCAGACTGTTCAGCTACACGAGGGCTTTTGTCGACGGACCTTGTAATTTTGAACCATGGTCAAGTGACGAGGACGACACCTGAGCTGGCACCTCGTCTCCTAACTACCGCACCACACCTACAAGAGGACGTTTGAGATCTCGACAGATTTAACGTGCATCGCTTCCCTACACAACGGGTCTCCAATGGTACTGGGCTTGAACTCATGACATGCAAGCCAAGAGTCTGTTACCTTGAACACTAAGCTACCACGGCCACTTCTTATTCTAGGTTCGAATCTTTCAAAGAAGTGGGCGTATGGAGGCTGTTGCATGTAAAATCTTTTGAAGCTTCTTCACATGTCATAATGTGGAAGTATGATGAGTAGAGGGCCAACTTAAGTGTCGTCCCTGTCACTTGACCGTGGCTGAGAATTACGAGGTTCGTCACTGTGGATAATCAAGCAAATAAGAATACATTTAAAATAATTTAAATACCCTGATAAAAATTTTAATGATTCTTAAAATTTCCATTTGATTTTTTTTTTTTTTCTTTTAAGAAATTTGAGAAAATGTGCTTACAGAACAAACGTTTTTCATTTATCCCAATGGGTGGAGTATGTGTAAGGGGGGGGGGGGGGTAAATACATAATTCTCAAGTACTACTTAATTGATCGAATGACCTTTAATACTTTCGAGACATTATTCTCATTATCATTTAAAGAACATAGAAAGGAAACTTCTGCAAAGGAATATTACTATTGGTTGGAAAAGTTAAGTCTTTCACGAATTACTGTTATTAAAGAGCCATGACGATAAAAGTCTGAAAAACAAAAATATACATGTACAAAATTATAACCCTTCTCGAACAACAAAAAAAACTTTTTTTTTTGCGCTTATTTTGAGACTACTTAGATTCTTAGTTACTTAATGGATGCTGAAATCTTTCCGATATGATTTATTGTTAATAGCACTTTTAGTATATAAATCAATCTGGGGAAAACCCCAGCAACAGGTCGAACACGTAAGTGAAGCCTAACTTATAAAAAAGGGGAACTCAAGGGTTGAGCGTAGGGTGGGGTACCCCGGGGCATTACACCTGAATCTGGATGCATCAAATGATTTTGATAAGGGAGGTCTACAGAGTTCTTTTGAATATCATTCGCAGATACGCATTTCTTCTAACGTATTAGCATTCAACTAGCATTTTGTATAGTAAGGACATGCACGTATTTGACGTCATTGTTTGCATAATCTGGGGTATAACATCCAATATCCAATAACTTTGCAGGTTGAACGGACGCCCTCTAGCGTCGAGTAGGTGTTTGGTGTCAACATTAAGTTGTTGATGTTTATAAAGTTTAGTTCCGTATATGTATGTATGCTAAGAGCATTTTTACGATTAATTAGATACGAAGCAGAATGATTGATTCACAAAAATTGTCCCGAAGTCTAACCACAGAAATGCTAATAACTTTTCTTCGTCTTTTTCCTCCTAAAATAATGATGTTTTTTGTTTGTTTCAAATCTCTGAAAAAGGCAGAATCGGAGGCATACTGAGCAATTGAAATATTGTATGCTTTTTTTGCTGACTTACAGATCAATTCAAATATTTTCACTACCTCCATACGAACCCGTGGAGACTCGCACAGAATGTTGGGAAAAGTAACAGAGAAATGACGAGGAAAAAATGTTTTTCTCACATTCACATGAATGCATTCAATTAATTGAGACTTAAGATATAGAGGCTACAGAATCTTTATAAAAAAAGCATTTATTTATTTTACACTTATTTTAGTATTGCTTTGAAGAGTTTCTCAGAATTTATTATTAGCTTAAAAATTATGTTAAAAATAACACTAATTGAATTTTTTTCTATTAGTGTTACTTTTAGAGCTAAAAGAAATTGATATTTGTATTAGAAATATATATATATATTTTTTTATTGAGAACATTTAAAAACCTCATGCACCAAACAATGTATCACACGGGGGCTCACAACACAAAGGGGAAAGATTACAACACAAACATCCATGCCTTCTCTGGGATTCAAACCCAGTCCCTACGACACCGCAGTCAACGGCATTAGCCACTATACTGGAAGGGCGGCATTAAAAATATATCAATGACTCAAAAAATAATGCGGTGAGTGTATTCCAATATCATATGGACAATTTAAGCATTAAACATCACATGTGCCCGCGGTAGTCATGGTCATGAACCTGTAACCGGCATTGTTAAGTCGTGAGTTCGAGTCCTGGTGCTATTGAAGGTTCACATTGTGGAAGAGATGATACGTGTTAAGTCCGTCAAGGCTCGAAATCCTCACGTTGGCTAGGTGGGAAATTTTGAAGACAAGGGATGTCAAGTGAAAGAATATGATATTTACATCGCACTATAAAGCTGCACGAGGGTTTATGGTGACGGACGTCGTGATTTTGAATCATGGTTAAGCGATCCCCTCTCCTAACTTCCACACCACACCAACGGGAAGACGTTAACGCGCATCGGTCTTCAGTGGGTCTTGGCTCGAACTCATGACACGTTTCTGACACTAGTATGTTACCTTGACCACTAGGCTTGGTGTATTGGGAGTGCCAGCTCATGTGTCGTCCTCATCACTTGACCATGGTTCAAAATTACGAGGTCCGTCGTCAAAAGCCCTCATGTAGCTAAACAGTGCGACGTCAATATTTACTCACTTGACCACTAGGCTACCGTGACCAACTGAGAAGTGCCAAATCAAAGAAAAGAAATTCAGGATAAAAGCTCTATTTTTAATATTCTCTATTTTTTGCTCACAAACAAATCATAGTTACACAGATACCTCAAAAATATTTTCAAGCTGCTTCATTTTTCAGCTGCCCATCCGGCGGTGGGCAGTGGTTAGTGACGCTGACTGCGGTGCCGTAAGGCCTGGGTTCGAATCCCGGAAAAGACATGGATGTTTGTGTTGTAATCCTTCTTACCTTTGCGATGTGTGCTTCACGCTTACTTTTATGTAAGGCCTCGCGTAATACTTTGTGGTGCATGGGGTTATAAACGGTTCTCAATGAAAAAAAATTTTCTTTAACGCTGTTAAATTTTTAACTGTTTTTCTGCTGCCTAAGTCTACAATATTTGTTCATTCAACAGTTTATACATTTCTTTCCTTGACACCAATATATTGGCGATACTTCAATCGGTTCATATGCTTACTGATTGCATTAAATATCCGTGTCAACAAATGTGAGAGCCATTTCAGTGGTGTTAGTTGGTATATATAGTGGTGGCTCTCGCTACCAAATTTGGACGCTTAAAGTAATTTGAATTTGAATTAATTCGACAAGAGCTTGATTTAAGCTTGCATTAATTTTAATTCAAGCTCTAATTGAATTCTAAATATCGCCGTGATTTAATTTTGAAACTGAGAGTACAAGAGCCAAATTGATACTCAAAGAATCATTTACATGCCACCTAATCATATTGTATACGTGCCTACGATTTTCGCCTCCAGAAAAATCTATCGACTCCAGCCGAGGTTGGACCCGCAACCTTAGGCTCCCGAAGCGGGCACGCTACTTCTAAACCACCGGAGCCGACCGACTGGTACTCTGCACTGTTAGTTACACAAATGGATCCTCAAACTTTTAAATAATACAAGATATGAAAAAAAAGAAAATAAGCTTATTTTCAAATATTTCGAATCTTCATCAGAAAACCTACCTAACACAGAAATAGTGAAATCCTAACTATCCTAAGAAAAGTCTATTGTCTACATCCCAGAATACCATATCGTACCATGAAAGTATTACCCGCCATGCAGATAGGCTGATGACGTTATACCTGACGTTGTACCCTCCCCCCCCCCATCAATATGGGATGGAGTTTTGGAGAAAGAACCTCCCATCTCAGATCTCATCTTCGTCACTTGACCGTAATTCAAAATTACGAGAATCGTCTCCAATAGCTCTTATGCGGTTTCACAGTGCGAAGTACATTAAAATCAAATCCGTGAATATATACTTTCTTGTCTTGATTGATTGAAAAGAAATATGGAGCAGAAAAGGCTATTATCTCTACCTTAACCTTTTGACATACTCTAGGCACAGAAGTTTATTCCGTTTTTATTAAGCTATTAAGTTTTTATTTATTACTATTGACGCCTCAATTCGTAATTTTGAACAATAATCAAGGGGTGAGGGTGATATTTGAAAGAGCATCCCCTCTCAAATTTCTAAACCACGTCAACGTATGAATTTTAACCATATAAAGATTTACCATGCATTAGCCCCATTACAAAGTAGGTCATTAGGAGATCAGTACTTGAACCTACTATTCGACCATTCATATGTCCCAATATAAACACTCGGCTATCGCAGCTTATATGGCCACGGTAGCCTAGTGGTCAAGGTAACGGACTCGTGGCTGGCGTGTCATGAGTTCGAGGCCAGTACCACTGAAGACCCTCCGTGTAGGTAGCGATGCACGTTAAATCTATTGAAAGCTCAATCGTCCTCCTGTTGGTGTAGTGTGGTAGCTAAGAGAGAGGGGTTCCAGCTCAGGTGTCATCCTCGTCACTTGACCATGGCTCAAAATTACGAGATCCTTCACCAAAAGCCCTCGTGTAGCCAAACAGTTTGATGTAAATACTACCTCATCGCAGCCAATATCAGAACCAGAAATGGAAATATTATTTGAGATTAAATTTGCGATTTTCTATTTGGTATTATTTACTAAGTTTGATTTAATTTTTTCCAGTGATATAACACTTATATATTGCTACATTTTACATTTGAGACTATTTTATTATCACCCAACGTGACTTTGAAGAATTTTATATCTTTCAATATATATACTTTTATCACCTGTTATTTTGTAACAAAATCCACGGAATCAGTGTCTTTATTTTTTTTAACAATGCAAAGTTTGATTTAAAAAAAATACTAAGAATTTTTTTGTGTGTGTGTTTGTTACAATATGGCCCATAAGGATTCAGCGCTTTAAAAAAAAATCAACCAACTACCCAACCAAAGTGAAATATGTTGTTCTTAATTTATCTTAATCTTTGAAATGATCATGACTATAAATTATGAGGTGCGACATATTTTTTCTAGAGCATTTTAAAGTAGTACAATTGCGCCTGTGTAGACTTGACTCTAACCTGACTTGAAACTATGTTTACGATGAACACCTGTCAACTACTAGGTAAATGTGAATTTCTCAATTAAATATAATTGTGTTTAGTATAAACTCGGGACTATTTGAAAAGCGCCCAGTATGTATTAAGCAGATATTTTTTCAGATATATCAATAACTCTGATCCTTTTAAAATTGCTCGATAAAAAAAATATTTTTTTTCATATTCTGTAGTTATTTTGATAATGATTCTGTAGTTAGTAGATAATGGATTTCTAATTTTTCTAAACTTAATTTAAAATTCGTTGAAAACTTAACTCATTGTGAATATCTTAAGATTAGTCGCGATTATATAAAAATGATCTATAAAAGCAATAATCATTAACAGCAATAAATCTCTAATTTAATATTAATCGTTCTGCATTTTTTAGTGTCATAATTTTTACGGAAGTTATTTATGATGGACACGTGTATCTTCCAACCCTGCAAAAGACTTCCAATTAAATCCCTATCCCGTACTACTATTGCAGTTGAAAGAAACTGTTTCCGGAGATGCCTCGTAATATGAAATCTATCGCTGCCGGCATATAAAAATAAACGGGAATAGAAAATCTCGAGATCACCATTTTGTATTACATGATAACTTGAGAGTTTAATCTATCTCCTTTCATCTCGATTTGTGATCAAAAATCGAGATGAAAATATATTTAATCATAATCTTTGTCTCAAATGCAATTGGATCTTGATTTTAATCAAACCTGTCTTTTGAAATATCGGCTTATGCCCCAAGATTTATAAACTTGGTTATATTTTATTGTTTCTTCGTTATTTAATATGGAATACGGGCATGTTAATGATGCAACAAGTATCCCATATCTATATAGGTAAAAATGTATGTTTGTATATATGATCTCGCTTCACTCCAACACCGTTCAACCGATCACTATGAGAATTGGCATGTATATGTATTTTGTGTGTGTGGAAGAGGATTTTGTGCTACCTTTGTTGCGCTACAGCATATCAATTTCTGCCCCGTTCAACCAATCGCCAAGTTGTCAACATGGTTGTCGAAAATTATGCCGACTCGGCTCTATCTCCAACATTTCGCTATATTTCCATTGAATCCTATTGTAATGTAAGAACGGCGTTTCTTGCGAATATTACAATTTTAACGAAATAAGTACAGCAGAAAGTAGTATTAACGTATTACACATTCAGATAAAATTACTTGCGCTATTTTAAGCGTTCATTACACAAACTCTGTAACAATCTGTTGCTTTTACCGAGCAGAGATCGGCTTAGGAAGGTGTTTTGAAGAATCTACCTTTAAGAGTTACAAGGTGTTATAAAAAAAATCCTTTTTATCTGATGTTATAAATTTAACTTTCCCAAAAATTTTAACAAATATGGTTTTAAACTTTAAATTTAACAAATATGGGTTTTTTGTTCAGTTAAAATATACAAAGTTTTTTTGTTTAATTAAACTTTATTCTTCAATACGTATCGTTTAATTTTTCAATTCCCCGTGCGAAGATCGGTTATACCAGCTAAAAACTTATAAAATTAAAGATTCATTAAAGTCCTTGCAACCTTCAAACGGTTTGTTATTCCTCTGTTAGCAAGATTCCAAATGCGTATTCATGAACAAAATACTGGGAATCTTAACGGTGCAAAATCCGAACTTAGCCTGAAGCATAGTTCCAAATCGCGAAACCTTTAGTTAATATCTTAATATATCTTGCAATATCTTATTCTTAACAAGAATATTAATTACAAAATATTTCGCTATAATTTTAGATTTAATAAGAAACGGTGAATCACACGGCAATATAAATCTTCACATTCGATTAATCGAACATGCATTATTGCTGATATTGTCACCGTTTCCCGATAACCATAATTTGAATGACGGGAACATTAAAAGACCACTAATTACACAATTACCCTTTCAGCAGGAGAAATGACTTCCCAGGTGCATCCCACCAATGGAGTCCCAGTTCATACAAATGAGGTAGTGACAACTATGACTCACTCAAAGCTGCCGTCAAATAATCACTGTT
>BMAO01000667.1:0-48350 GCA_019973975.1 Trichonephila clavata | reverse complement strand
TCACTTCACGCAGCCTTTTCCCTATCTCCGTAATGTTAAAAATGACCAATTTAAGGAACATTTTTGAAAAATTGACAAGTTGTACAGTCATGAATTTTTTTGTGTAGATTTATTGTATTGTTTTTATTATTTTAATGAGAGCATTTTTCAAAATTTTGATTAGTTTTTTTTAAAAAAATTCATATGTGGAGTAACACGTCAAATTTTTTAAAACGATGAAAATTCTTGTACATTTTAATCCATAAAATTTTTTGAATAATTTTTTTGACAAAATCTCTCATTAAAATATTTATTTGTATAGTGTTAACATATGTGCAAAGTTTCAAAGCTATAAATTAAGTAGATTTTTCAAAATGTTCCTTTTGTGTTGAAATTTACACTTTGAGAAATAGTGATTTAAAGTAAAATTTACTATTAACTAATACGTACCAGAACCACAACTTGGATTTCTGGTATCATATGCAAGATCATCTTCTTGTCTACATTTTATTGTTTGTTTTTAGTTCTACCTTCTTTGGTTCATTGTAAAACTGCCTATTTTGCTTTCTTAATATGCGCATGATCTACTGCTTCCAACGCTCGACATTTGTGAAATCCAGGTTTGAATGTTTAATACATCTAAAACTTTTAATTTGGTAATGAAACCTTGATTATATAAAAATAAAGCTTCAAATACTATAGTTTTAAAGTTCCTAATTGTATAAATACAGTTTTTTGGAACTATAAATCAAATGCAATTTAAGGTTTCATTGAAATTTTAAGTTTTACCGTGAAAGCACGTAAATAAAAGTTCAAGACTAGAGAAATCTCTAAATACTTTTTTAATGCAATTGCTAATTGCAATAGGTGAGTTGTGTTAAGCTTATATGTGTCACCTTTCAGTATGAATCTATTATATTCACACACGAATCACCTCCCATGGGGCATAAGCCGTGTCGTATTTTCAAATCTGTGGAGAGTTTTATGAAAAAAATATAGCCCAAATAGTTTGCATCATGACTGACAAGTTTTCTGAGTTGCTTCAAATAGCCACACGAAACATAGTATCTTTACAATTTGTCTATTCCTGCATCTGTTAATCTATAACGACCTCCTAGAGATTTTTTGTCCACAAGATTTTTGCCTTTAAATTTTGATTTTAATGCTCTGTCATGTCTCCATCCTTTTCTCAACATGACCAACACATTCTAATGTTTTAATGTTGACATCTTTCTAAGGTTAAGATTCTAAAACTGCTTTGTATGCTTTAAAGTCCTCATCACCCAAATATTTGTCGCAATTAGTAAATCGTAATTTGTGTATCGTAAATTGTGCCGTGCCTCTGAGCTATGGAAAATACAAAGTGCACCTTCAACTTTCATCCCCTACTACTTCCGAAGTAATCTGTCGAACACTCATGTTATGTACATTGCCGTTAAAATTACTTGAGTATTTACTCTATAGTTTTTTCGGCATCAACAACTTTCCCAGTGTTCACACTAACTGCTGTAATACCATTCAGAGAAACATGACCCCTTTTTTGCCAAATGCCATAGACAAACACCGGTACATTAGGACTTGCATTATTAAATGATATTATTTCGACAGCAGTTATATATATAATACCATAGACTGGCTACTTTCTGTGTCGTGTTATTTAATGCATGCATGAACTCGTAAAACCACTTTGGTGGACGTGACAATTCATAACTCTACAAAATATTTTCGCAGTTGCTTCTCTTTTCCAATAAAAGTAATAGCATATGAAAGCCCAGTGTTTACTTCATATAATTTTGTATCTTTTTGATTAACTACTGTTTTAGTAAACCTGGTATTAAGAAATGTTTGAATAACATCACAAAAGTCACAACATGTCAACAACTTTAGAACCAAACTTTGGATTTGGCGACCAAAATTTATGTGAATACCTTGTTTTTTACATTTTATTTATAATAAATGTGGTTTCAAAGCACAAGAAAACAGTAGAATGTCCATTATTTCAAAAAAACTTTCAAATGAATCTACAAAGGAAACATACTCTTTATTTAACTTACCTAACTTAGCTTTTAAAGTTGAATTATTCATGTATAATTTGAATTCATTATTCTGACTTATGACGCATTTAATTTCTGGAAAGTTTGGGTTTTTGTACCTTTGTTTCCAAACTTTCGTTTTTTAAACGCTTTGTTATTAAACAAAAGCATATTAAAAAATGTTTTGATAGAAACAATGTTTCCAATAGCAGAAATTCGTAAAATATTTGAAGAGGTAAAAAACAACACGCGAGTTTCCAGAAAGTAAACAGATAGCTACAACTATTTACTTCACTTCTTTCCTGAACAAGTAACGGATCAAAATGAATTATTTTAATCAATTTAACATATTTGATAAGGCTGAAAAGTAGCAAATGTATTTTGCTTTGATAATGAAAGGGGCGTGCAAATCAGCTGTTTTTGGGTTTGACGGATGTAAACAAATTTTTTAAAAAAATATTAAAAATACTTCTAACTCAACTAGAACAAAAATTTCAATTGCATTAGAAATAGAAAGAGTGGTATTTTATTTTCAATCAAAATTGAAAAATCGATTTTCGGATCGACTTTTGTGAAGTGACAACTTTTCAGAATTAAAAAATTATAATTTATAAACCAAACAAATTTTTTATATTTCTCAATCATTCCGCCAACTCACACTTAATAGCTAATTCATCTACCATAAAAATCCGGAGTATAACGCTCACTTTTAACAAAAAATAAGATCTAAATTTAAAGGTACGCGTTATACGGCGGATGTATAAAAATAAGGTTTTCAAAAATTTTAAAAAAAGAGAGATTAGCATAAAAAATATTAGACTTCTACATAAATCGGAATACTGTTTATTTAAAAGAAATGTCATATTTAATTAATTTAAAGGGTTGTAGTTCTAGAAGTATTCTATTTTTTTTTTTAATTCTGGGTCAATACCTTGAATAAATCACTTCAAAATGGCACAGCATACGTAAATTTTTTTTTTATTGAGAACATTCATAAATCCCCGTGAACCACAAAGTATCACATGTGGGCTTACAGAAGTAAGCAGGAAGCACACATCACAAAGGAAGAAGAAATTTAAAGTCATGAAGGATTACAATACAAACACATCCATGCCTTCTTCGGGATTCGAAACCAGGCCTTACGGCCCCGTAGTCAACATCACTATGCCGAATGGACGACATACGTACATTTCAGGTTCGTTTGGAAAAAAATGAAGTGCGTGTTTTAAGCCGAATATACATAAAAATTTAAGAAATACAGCTTGAGTATAGGTGAGCGTTATACCCCGGATTTTACAGTACTCTTAACCAGGGGTGTCAAACTCGCGGACCGCGGGCCACATGCGGCCCTGAACGAACATTTTTGCGCCACGGCTAGTATATTGGCATACAATAATACTTAATAAAATGTCAAAATTTCTCCTGAAATAGGAAAGATAGTATCTGAGAAGGGATGTTAAGTGTCAAGAAGTAAACATTAAGTTTTTTGTTCTTTTATTTATGTTTATTATAATGTATTATTCAAAATAAACTACATATCTATGAATATCGATCGGACCACCAACAGTTTGTTTGGCCCAAGTTAACCTTTAAGTTTTACACCCTTGCTCTTAACCACTTCATTTAAAGATTGGCGACTCCACCTGTAATGTTCTCGCCTGAACGTCTAAAGGTGTGGGAGGATTGGAAGGAACACTAGCCATAATTGAACAGAACAATCTAATTTATTCACAATATTAACCACAACTCAAGTGCAATACTAAGAGATGCACCCAATTAATCACTATGTAGACAATTAATGAAGTACGCGAGATATGAGAAACTTTCATGCTAAAAACACTTACTCAAAGCAATAGCTCTGACTTCTAAGCTATTTAATCTAGATTAAGATCTTAAGTGACAGTTCGTCACCTTAAGTAATGCAATTATCAAATATTAAATATCCGCGATTCATTAATCTCTGCTCAAATAGTAATCTATCCTATCTCTCTCTCTCTCTCTCTCTAACCTGAAAACCTAGACTATATATAGTAGTCTTAATTAACATAATCAATTCTTCTTCTTCGAAGAGGAGTTTTATAATAAAATATTTTTTAAAGACCAGAAATTCCCCAAAAGAATTATTAGTAGAAGGAGCTCGGATAAAACTGTCACACACCTAGCAGCCACATGAAAGTCTTGAAATTTCTTTATAAAACATTTTTTTTCTCCCGCTAATTTGCTAAATCTATAGCACATACATTCCTTTTATTTCCTATTAGTGAGCCAGTTTCATGCACCATCTAACACTTGTTCATGTGCCAGTAGTTATTTCCATTCTCTTACAATTAATGTGTAGTGTTTACCAATTTGTGAAAACAAAATTTAATGGGTTCTTGAATCATTTACTCTGAAGAGAAACCCATCCTTTTTCAATCCGTTTTCCAATGCTTTTTCCGGCAATTAAAACCTTTATCTTCCGTTACACTTTGCAATTAAAATATCAGTTGTCCGGAATGTATTTCGTTTAAATGTGTTTTCCCTTTTAAGCCTTTTCATGTTTATTTATTTAAAACAAATGAGAATCGCGAAAGCACTCTCAGTACTTTTCAGTTTATAAAGTTCATTTGCTGTGAGAGAAGGAGAATCTTACAAATAATTTATTTGCTGCGTGCAATTTAAGACTTATGTAAGAAGCTGTTAAATAATATGTTATGTAAGTAGCAGGGATAAATGACTAACATTAACTTTAATCGGAACACTTTCCACTGCAAATATCATTTTCTAATCCTGTAAAAAGAAGTCTTGAATTAAAAGCAAACAAAAATTCCAATTTAAATGCATACTTTTCAATTTAAGAGAAAACTATTCTCTATTTATATAAGTTTAGGTGGTTGAAATATTTCTGAAAATTATTTTGTTCAATAATCTGAAAAGTTGATCGGTCAATTTAAATAAATATTGCTTTAGAAAATACTAACTCAGCGTTTCTCAAATGTGGGGCGCCCCCTAGGGGGCGTCGGGATAACTCTGCGAGGGGGTCGCAAGCATATTGAAAAGTCGAAAACAAAAGATTACTTAAGAAAATCATTAATTTATGAAAAAGTAAACAAAATACATTCTGACATAATAAAAAAATAAAATACGCATTTTTACACTGATATAATACATTAATAAATGTATCAGTACTGCACTGTGTATTTTATAATTAAATTAACAGTACTAAGTTAAAAACAAGTTTAAAAATTACCAGTGACCCCATGTGCTTGTCATATAAAAATGATATCCAAAAATTAATATTTATCTTGATAATTTGTACGGGTCATAATTAATCCCTTCACTGCCGGTTAAAAGTTAAACAAATTGTTCCCCAATGCCACCGTTTTCACGTAGGCACGCGTATGTGATGTATGGGGGGGGAGAAAAGGAATAAATAAGCAAATCCTATGAAATTAGTAAATTCTTCACAAACACTGTCAAGGTCCTTTTTTGCATTTCAAAAGCCTTCGGAATAATTTTATTTACAGCAGTGACAGAAAAGATCGTACTTCGGAAAGACGTCTATATACTTCCTTGCAATTAGTGATTTGGTTAGCGAGACGTTTAAATACGTTGTTAGCACAAAAGAGATTGAAGTCGTGATATAACTTTAGTATCAAAGTATAGTATTATTGAATTCAATACATTGTTATTGTGTATGGAGGGGGGCGTGATGAAAATTATGACTGAATAAATATAAGGTGCCACGAATTATAAATTAAAACAGAAGGATTACAAGTTTGAGAAAGTACCACTGTATACTAACATGACTGCTGATAGCCTGTTTTGACGTATTTCATAATTTTGAGCTATTTTGTGGAATGAGAGCAACACCAGAGCTGAATCTTCCTTCTTGAAACTTCTATAAACCACAAAAAAGATACTTTAAGGCCCCGTTCTATTTAATATTTCTGCTTTCTTAAATGTGTTGTGTCTTGAATGTGTGCCTATATAATGATCTTTATAGAAGAAAAATGCAAGCATTCGTCTCGATTTGAAAATAGCAGGTTACAGGACTAGCAATTACGAGGGCTGTTTTTTAAGTAAGGTCCGTTTGTTTTTTAAAAAAATAACTACTATATTTTGTTTCAAAACACCTTTATTTTAGGATTGTACATTCGTAGTTGCCGAGTTTATTAATGCATTTGTCATACCTTAGAACTTAAGTTTTTAAAATCCTCTTCAAAGAAATCTGCCCCCTGGTCGGAAAGCCAAGAGTTCACGGCCGCTTTCACTTCTTCGTTGACACTGAAGCGCATCACACCAAGACTGTGTTTGAGGTACCGGAAAAAGTAGAAATCATTATAGGAGAGGGGTCGGGGCTGTATGGTTGATGGTCCAAAACCTCTCAGCCAAAAAAATCGATTACGTCCCGAGACGTTCGAGAAGTGTGAGGCCTTACATTATCGTGGAGGAGCAAAACACCTTTAGACAGCATGCAACGCCGTTAAAAAGTGAAAGCGGTCGTGAACTCTTGGCTGTCCAACCAGGCGGCAGAGTTCTTTGATGAGGATTTTCAAAACTTAGTTCTAAGGTATGACAAGTGCATTAATAAACTCGGCAACTATGTAGAAAAATAGGCAAAAGTATGTACAATCCTAAAATAAAGGTTTTTTGAAACAAAATATTGTTGTTTTTTTTTAAAAAACTAAACGGACCTTTTACTTAAAAAACAGCCCTCGTGTTACCAATACTGCGTCCTAGGGGCTTATAACTCGCATGCTAATTTTTCTTTTGTTCTCAAATATTTTCATACATTAGTTCACATAATTAATTTTTTTGAAAAAATTAAATCAATTCCTGAACATTTTTTATCAGGTCTTTTATGTATTAAAAAGTTCCTTTTTGAAAATACAAAAACATTTTTTTTAATATTTTTAAAATCAAAAGTACATGATCAAGGCAAAAGACAGTTGAATAATCAAGATATGATTCAGTGTCAAATGTACTAGCATAAACAACTTAATGCAGCTATATAATACAAATTAAATTTTTACCATCTACAATGTATTTTTTATGAAATCCTGTTTGTTTTGTTGTTGTTGTTTTTAGTAAAAAAATTAACTTTTCGCGAACAACAAATTGGAGTTCAAGAAAATATTTAAGCAACTTTTAAGATTTCATTTCGAGGAGTACATCTTACCAATCTATTTTTCACAAATATCCCTGCCATCTCAGAAATTAGTTTTTTCACTATAATTATTTTTTAAACCTTATACTTTAAACAAAAACTAAATACTGTAAAAAGATTTCTATTTTTTTTAAACAAAAAAGGATGCAATATATCTGACAACATAATCTTTGTTGAATTTTTTTACTTTTTTCTTCTTCTCGCAGCATTTTTTCGGTTTTTTGTGCTAACTTACTTTCACTTGCTATTACTAAATCTTGAAAAATGCCTTTTTCTTTGTTTATATTTTTTACTTCGTGTGTGAAAGTGTGTTTTATTTCCTTGCAAGCTGCTACTTAGAACATTTTGCCCTTTCTTTTTCTTAATAAAAAAAATTTCAAGGGTCCGACTACTGTCAGGGAAAAAAATTCTAGTAAATGTTTTTTTCTCTGACAGCAGTTATTTTTTATTTTTAAGAAATATTTTTTTCAGGACAAAAACTGCCCATTTTTTCTTCTATACAAAGTTGCTTAAAAATTCTATTGTTTCTGGTTTCACGTATCTCTGGAGCTCTGAAATATTTTTTTCCTCCTTTTAATATTTTTTTTTGTTGGCTTTGTGATAAATTTGGAGTACAAGACAGCACAATTCAATTTTGATGAAAATATAAACTTTGAGTATTTATGAGAAACATAGGTTGAATTTAACTCAAATTCTTTGCCAAAATTTTAGCACACTTATTTATTTATTACTAATTAGTTGAGAGAAAAATACTTCGAGAGAAGTATACTTGGAGGTGTAAACAAAATCAATAGCTGGTGAAGAAGATATAATTTTGAATTATATAAAACTTAAAACCTGACATCAGTAAATATATAAAAATTAATAGAATGAATTGGAGGGCCCATATAATTCGAATGCCAGATGAAAATGTTGTCAAAAAGCTACTGTGCAGTTCCAAGTCGCTGGGATTTGGAAGCGTGGAAAACTAAGGCTGAGATGAGCAGACACGATGGAATCAGACTTTGGTTTTATAAACGAGATAACCTAAGGAGCAAAAGTAAACAAGAGGTCCTTATGGAGAAACCCTCCAGGGAAGGCACTGGCTCACGAGGGACTGGCTTTCCAGATATGATGATAATGATGAATTTATTTATGGATTTTCTATCGGCAGTCCTTCACCCAACAATAAAAAATACGAGGGTGATCAGAAAAAAAGGTTACAAGTCGAGTAAGGAAATATTTATTAACAATAGACAGAAAATACAAAGAGAAATTAGGAGACATAAGTACTATCACATTTCGACATAATCACCAAGTCTATTTAGGTATTTATCAGAACGCAGAACTAACTTGCTTAACCCGTACTGGTATAAATCAGGTCCCTGTTCATTGAGCCAGATTTTCACAGCACTGTCTTGGAATATCGCAGTACATCAGAAACGATATGTTGCACGCTACCATAGCTCAGTCCCAGCTCTGGCGAGATTTCACGCAAAGTTACGCGTCAATCATTTTGAATCATTTCTTCAATTCGTGCCGTGTTGATTTCTGTCGTTGAAGAACTTGGCCAGCTGCTCCCTGTTATATTGCGGTTTTTGACATCCTGTCTGCCTGATTGAAAAGAGTGACATTATTTCGCTACTCGTTGTCTGATCATTCTGCTCTGCTATCTCAGATGCGGACACATATTCTTTGCCCATAAAAACCGAATCACGGCTCGCACTTCCAAACGAGATCAATTTCCTAAGCTCTTGTCAATTCAATCGTCCTGGACTGTCTGGAAACTTTCACTACCTATCCGCAAACCAGCTTTAAGACAAGTAGCGTTATTTGTTTCCACTCTGGGGAAATAAAGTTTCTCCACAGTATGTAATTTTCAAATGCTGGGGCTTGTAACCTTTTTTCTGATCATTCCTCGTACTAAGAAAGACATTCCAAAAGTAAATTTCGTCATTTTTTTCTGCCAAAAGAAAATTACATCATGACAATATGAATTACATACCTTACGCTATATTTTAACATAGTCTTCACCGACATTGAGACATTTGTCGTAGTCGTGAAATCAGTTTGAAGATTCCACTCTGGTGAAGCTCAGTGCCTTGCATTGCAAGAAATTGTCACGCAGCCTGCTCCACCTCAGCACTGATTTGTAAAGAATTTTTCTTCATTGGTAAACTTGGATGTTTCCATGTCAAAGAGGGCCTTAGTTTCTGGGGTAATAGGGTTCATCCATATCTCATGTCCTGTAATTCACTTCTTTCTTTTTTTCTTTCTCTCACTTTTCAGTAACCCAGAACATCATAGACCATGTGATGAGCCTGAGTACATGCAATGTGCAGTGTAGACTCCACTCTGATACCGTTAAAGTGGCGTAACGTACACCCCCGCATTGTGGGGGTATGGATTCTAGGGGGCCCGAAGCCCGACTGACGTCAAGTACGTATTTGGGCTTGGGGGCCCCAAACCTGACTTTGCCGGGGGGTCCTAATATTCTCCGTTACGCCAATGTACCATTATGCACCTGTCCACTAACACCATGTCCTGTAGTCCTGTACTCTAGCAATTTTGTTTTCATCTGTGAATGTGGAGGGCAGTGGCGTAACGGAGAATATTAGAGCCCCCCTGCAAAGTCAGGTTTTGGACCCCAAGCCGGATCTTACTAAGGATTGCAAAACCATAACATTGCATAGATTTTGAGCCCCCTTGCGATGTAGGAGTTAAGGGGGTGTACGTTACACAACTGATGGAGGGTCACCAACTTCGACTTTCATCCTCGACATTCTGCCTTCCTTCACTGAATATGCAATACTACCGACCAACCATTTAACGAAGCATGACATCTTCTCAATACAAGGTCTGTAAACGTCCATGGAAATCGGACACATTACTCTCACATGTTCATTTATTTTGGATAACAGCACGTACTTGAATTTGTGGCAATGTTGCCAGAACGCACCTACCTGCCATTGTAATTCATTCTCATATAACTTTGGGCACTCCAGTATGCTGCTACTCTCTTCTTTGGGGCTCTACGCATGCGTCATTCCTCCAACACTGATGCTTCTTCCATCGTTTAACTAACAAAGAATGTAATTTCTTATGGTGATTGTTTGCTTCATCTGGTGCACTATCTTCCCTTTCCAAAATAAAAATCGCGAAACTTATTTTTGAAACGCGTCTCTGGTATATAAAATAGTTATAAAAATATATATATATTTCAAAAATTTAAATTTCCTCATCATGAAACAGTTAACTAAAACAGAAAATAGAAACAAAATAATATTTCTTCTTAAAATAATGTCTAGTAAGTATTGAAAAGTTTTAAAAATATAACATAAAGATGGGACAAAATTTTTTGTGAAGAAATAAAAAAAAATATTTAATTATTTAAATTTTGTGTTGAAACTATGACTTCCTTGCTCTATGGATTTTATATTTTTTTACACTCGCCAGATTTAGGATTATGAAGAGTTAAATTTATTTTCTAAGAGTCTGGATTTCTAGGGACTCTACATTATCAGAACTATGAATATATAATTAGCTTGCTTTTTTTATTCAACTATTTTGTCACACTAATTTCTTCATTTGTTGATATGGACAATAAAACTAATGATCAATTAAGTAATACTTACTTTACTTATCATAATCCACTACACTTTACTTTCGTAGCCGCAGTTGCCCAATGGTCATAGTCACGAACTCGTGCACAGCATGACATAGGTTCGAATCCTGATGCTACCGAATACCCACCGTGTATTGGGGGCTGATGCACTTTAAGTTTGTAGAGCTCCAATTCCACTGTTGACGATGTTGTTGTCGTGTCCTCTCCCAAAGGGAAGGAATGAAAGTTGCCAGAGCCTGAGATAGGTTGGACTTCTGCACGATAGATGGGGACACCACCTATCTTCACCTCCACAATTTAGGCATGGAACTGGAGGGGAGGGAAATATTCTCCAGCCCCTGCTCCCAAGGTTTCTGCTGCGACCGCCCACAAGACTTTCTGACCCACTGATTTAACGAGCACGTACCCGGAGGGTATTTGGTGGCATCGGGCATCGAACCCAGGCCTTCCAGTTTGGAGTCCGATGCTTTAACCACTAGGCTACCCACGGCCTGTTGATGCAATGCGGTAATATAAGGAGGGGGATGCCAACTCAGATGCTGTCCTCATCAGTTGACAGGTGCTCGAAATTACGAAATCACAAGCCACTAGCCCTCGTGTTGCTTTATAGTATGACGTTAATGAGCACTCCCTCACTACAAATAATTTCACGAATATATAATTGTTTTCTGAGAAGCTTTCTCACCAAAGGTATCCCGATTATTATAAAATAAATTCTAGAGCTTCTTTTCTTTTGAATTTCACTTCGTTCTAAAATCCATAGAATTGTTTTATGCCTCACTCAGCCCTGAAGGTCCATTAACTTCCTCCATTCTTTTAAAATATCGACAACATTATGGCATTTTGAATCGAAAAATCGAACTTAAACAACCGTCAGGACTGTTTTTTCTGCAATCATAATATATCAATGTCACTTGAAAAGAAAATACCAAAATAGTACTAACAGATGGACAACTGTACAGTTTAGTCGTTAAAACTCTAGTCGATGAAAAATCATTGGCGAAGTAGTAGTTGACAGTACTCCATACTTTACTTTGCTTTAGTAAAACGCAAATTATCATATTTGGATAAATCATATGCACTACATAAGAAAACCATTAGAAAATCAGCGTATTCCTAAGTAAAATTTAATTTAATTACAGAAATTCCTAAATTTTGTTTATAAAATTCAATTGCTTTCTCTATTTAGTTTAATACGGTATTTTATCAAGTGCTTGTAAAAAACCTTATAATTTCACATAAAATTTTATGAAAATAAAGAATATTATGATAATTTTAAAATATTGTTTATAATAAATTATTTTCCAGAGCAAACAGCTAGGATAAACTACAAAATTCTCAATTATGACATAAAAAACTATTGCACTTATATAACTATATATATATATATATATATATATTCTGATAAGAAAAATAATAACTTTGGTACAAATCATGTAAAAAATCATGGTACAAAGATCTACAGTTCGCGGGAGAGAAATGTGAATACACACAGAATATGGAAGATAATATGAAAATAAAATTACAAGATAGAGTAAATGCCATTTTTCATTTTTTGAATCAAGATATTTCTTAAGTTACTGAGTAATTAAAAAGGGAAGAGAAAATCGTAGTTAAGTAAATATACAAAAGTAATATTATTTCTCATAAAAAACCTTTACGTTACAATACATTTTCTCAAATTTCACTAAACTTTATACTAAATTCTCGAAATCCTTTAAGATTACACCAAAAAAAATTTTAAGGAACTTTTAAGTTAGCATCAAAAATCTAGTTTATATTCAGATGCACAGGGGATTCGTAACCAGACCGACAATCTTGCAGAATGTGTAGGAGTTACTAAGACGACTCGGATTCATGCAAGAACGCAAATGTCGTAGTTTCGAGCTATGGTGCAAAGAAGCAGAAACAAAGAACAGAAACAGCAACACATTTATAACGTACGCAATCTACTCTCGACCCCGGCTAGAAGTGTGGGAGGAAGTGAAGGATGGCTCGCCATGATACTTTTCAACTATTTATTCAACACACAAATTATCAACAGACACAATTCTAATATTCAAACAAGAAGAGATGTTCCTAGTAAGAGCAATAGGGGAATAAGCCACGAGAGACGCGAATTATGAGAAGACTTCTATTATATATATTGATCCTCCTTTTATAGGATCAATCCATTATTCTAATATTTAAGTTACTATTTAGATATGATGTACAATCGTCACTTTAGTATCTTCAACTACTTAATGCCTGAAACGAGCTATCAAAATATTGTAAAACCTGATCGGTGGCTATCTCTCCTCGCCGTCAGATTCTCTATATTTCAATCTCCATGCAACTCCGTCTATCCATCTAACTAGCTAGAAAACATATACTATAAATAACCAACCTAATCTTCAAATCACGGTTTCTTCTTCAAAAAGGGTTGGTTGTGATTGATAGCCCAAAGATTTCCCAAGAGGATTCGTTGAAGGACGCGTATGGATCCGTCGCACATTAATGAGGCAGAAAATTTTTTATTGAAAGGTTGTACTACAACAGGTTTTCAAAAGTGCCTGGACTTCTGTGGCCACATAAAGAGTTTGGTGTACTAGTCTCCCTTCCTTCAGTTGAAGACCTCCTCGCTCGAATACCTGTATCTTCCGAGAGGATATAAGACATACCAGGAAACTTCCAGAACGTGGGGAATTCCATGCAGCACCTCTGTCATGTATGTCAGACGACTACTGGTCTAATTTTGAGTACCTTTTGTAGTACAATCTTCCAATAAAATGTTATCTGTCCCATTAATGTGTGGCTATTTCTGTTCTTTTTCTGTGCTTCTTTGCACCGTAGCTCGCAACAACGTCATCTGTGACGTGTTCTTTTGTGATACCGAGTCATCTCCTGTACACCCTACACACTCTGAAAGCTTGTATATCTAGTAGGGAATTACTTTGTATAAATGCTGCATAAAAGGCACTCATTATTTATGCATGCATATGTTGTTGTTGTTTCTAATGCCACCTGTCTGACGGTGTCAAATCGAGGTCTCCTAAATTCATCGTGGCAAGGGGCGAGGTGTACGCCTGTTGTTAGCTTTTTAGCACCATGCAGGTGACAGTACGATTTGGCTCGATTCATACGCAATAGATGACGACACCGTCTATCTCCACCTCCACAATTGAGACATGGAACTGGAGGTGAGGGAAATATTCTCCAGCCCCCTGTCCTCTTGGTTTCAGCTGCGACCACCCACAAGACTTTCAGACCCGCTGATTTAACGAGCACGTACTCCGTGTGAACTCGGAGGATATTTGGTGGCATCGGGCATCGAACCCAGGACTTCCGGTTTGGATTCCGATGCTCTAACCATTAGGCTACCCGCGGCCCTATGCATGCATATATACAAGCGATATATACGATCATTACGTACAATTGTTATATACTCAAGGTTTTTTCCAAAATAAAATAAACTTACAATCATATATAACAATTTTTATACTATTCTCAGTCAGAGAATGTTTTGAGGCTGCTACACCTTTCGTCCCTTGGGTCAACGGTTTTTAAGCTTTCGATTTCCACAGTTCCCTTTGTGACGGATCTATACGCGACTCTACTAATTCCTTGGGGATTCTTCTTGGGAAAAAATTTATCAACCAACTTTCATCGAGTAAGGAAGCGGGATTATGCAAATGAAGTATATTATATAAATTCTGTATTCGCGAGTTTGAGAGTTGGAAAGGAGTTGGCGAGTTAGTTTTTTTAGTTGAAGAGTGAAGGATCGTGGAATTATAAGAGATTTTGGAGCTGTCCATGAAAAGGATTACTGAGAGTCGATCCAGCGACAGTGATTAAATCCAGATAAGGATATCCTGAAAGATTCAGGTGTAGGATCTGCTTCATAAAAGTACACGTATCGTGATCCTTGTCCAATTAGAAGTTAGCTTATTAGTGTGCGACGTAGTTTATATTGAGCGTGTTTAAGCTATCGTGGATTCTGTTGAGGGTCCGTAGTATTATCCCCGTGCTATTGAATCTCACCTCTGTGCTCTACTATCTGATCAGTTATCTTAATTAGATTGTTATTGTGTCTGATTGATATTTTGGTTTCAATAAATTAATTAGAGGGAAACATGTCTAGTGATTATTCAGTTTCTCCCACACACTTAGCCGGGTCTGGGGGTAGACAAGGGGTTTCAGATGGAAGCAGAACCGTCCGGCATTACACCTTGACATCGTGGACACCTAAAGCGTGGATTACTGCGCAAATATTTAAAAATTGAGATGATACCACGGATATAAATAAGAAGAGATGTACATTGCCTTTCAATAGAAATCAATATCAAAGTGTTAAGGCAAAACTTTAACCTTATAATTCAGTACAGGTTTTTTTTTTCTGTTGCAGACTTTTCATAATTCCCTGCCCTCAAAATTCTTCGAAACCCTATTGTTCTAATTATTCTGCGAAAAATTATTTGTAGAGAAAAGCTTTTCTGGCAGAAGTTACTAACCATCTAATTTAAATTAATAACTTCTACGAATACAAGAAGAGAGTGAAACTCATTTATTAAAAGGCGTCTCGTTTCCCCTTGAACTATTTTTTTTTCTGAAATTAAAATTGTTGTCGTTATAATGACAGGCTTCTAAAATCTTCATCTTACTTCGAAGATTTAAAAAAGTCTAATTATTCAATTCCTACATTTTTCAGCATTCGAGATTTAATGAGTGTTTTCGTTCAAGAGCGGAACTTGTTAAATGTCACCCAGTTTATGGCTAATTAAGCTGTACCAGAATTTTGCGACTTAAATAAAAAGAATAACAAACAAGAAAATTTATCTTCTTTTAAACTTATTTATTTCTCGGCCGAATATTAAAAGACGCCTGCTGGAATGGGGTCTTCTGTGCTTCTAATTAAGCCCCAACTTTTCTTATTCATTTGAGCCAAAATTTCGACAACTTGTCATTGAAGAATGAATCCAAATAACCTTATAAGAAAAATTCTTTATTAGTTATTCATTAATTTTCTCTTAACGAACAAGCGTGTGTAGTTAAATAAAGGGTTATAAAAAGAACTTTAATACGACGAGTTGACTTGAGGCTTATAAAATCTAAAAGCTAAACATGAGATTTTTCTCTTGATGAATAGCCTTAATTATATCACATATTTAAATACTTTGTTGCTGAAAAGGTCACCTTGTATGAATATTTTTTTTTAAAAATAAAACAATGAAAAACGTTAAGAAGCATGTGTATATTTATGAAGAAGCACACATACAATATATATATATATATATATATATATATATATAAATCTTTGTAATACTACGATTTGAGTTCTTTTAATTATAGTCTAATAAAATATTTATTATTTAAGGGTGTAAAGTAAGGGCTCAGTTTAACTTAAGTTGGGATGGATAAAAATGACAATATCTTTATTGAAAGTTATTTAAGATAGACAGGGCAGGGGTAGCGAACCTTAAGGGATCAATGCGCCATTTTTTTAAGAAGTGTTTGATGATATATAGACGTGCCCTCAAATAATTTTGGCTTGTGATTCTTGGGAAAATAATAAAACTAAATACGAATAACTCAAAACTCTCTATTTACTACGAAAAAATACTTTTTGTCCTGTAGTTGTAAATGTTTTGGTTATGCGTGTAATTCAAATTAAAGTAACATTAGTGTGACTTCTGTTATTGCAGATTGGATGACAAATAACTAATTTTAGTACTGTAAGATGTTACTTTTAGTAAAATGCAGGCTAAATTAAAATTATCTGCCAAAGGGTTTCTAAGCAAATAATTATTTTTGCTGTGGTTAACTTTTTTGACAAGAAGATTTGTGATTTGTTTCAAAATGCCGTTTTACAGACGATGTTCTACATACCACTGTTCCAGAACATAAGACACGCAGTATTCTGTCGCCTTTACTTATAATGCCATATTTCTAGATTCTGAAATTACACTTGTGACGGGTCTATCCGCGTCAATCTTCCATTAATCCTCTTGGGTAACTTTGGGGCCAGCAATTATTCTATTTCACAGCCTCCTCGGGAAAAACGCGAGATAGTGATATGCTAATGAGTTCGACTATATAAAGTCTAGATTTAGTAAGAAAGCGTAGGAGAAGGAATTGCCAATTTAAATGTAAGTATCGACTACGGATCTCTTCAGCGAGCTTAGCGCGTATTGGATAGTATTTGATATTATTAATCATTAAAGGAATCAAAGAGATTAGATTCAGTACCGACCTGACGTTAGTAAGGGTTCGTCTCCTTTGTCAATTCTGATATCTGAGATTACTTAGTAGGGAATATTAGCTTTGAAGGTTAGAATTGAATGTTATATTTCAGTATCAGGATTAATCTAGGGAATTGAATAATCACTCCAGGGTTCTACTTGTAGTTGTTATTTGTGTGTTGTTAATAAATATTTGTAATTATGGCTTTCGTTGGTGATAATATGTTTCCTTCCACACCTAGAGACGCGCCGGGCAATGTGAACCCAGTCCGAGATAGGACAGGGGCACGACACACTTACTATCTTGCACTTTTTGTTCTTTTGCTAAACTGGCCATGTTAAGTAACAGTTAAAAATCGTAAATATAAAACAAATAAACTTTAAAATACAGTTGTGTCAACAAAATTGAGTGACTTTGCTATGCGTAGACAAATTTTGCATCCTAAACTACTACAGTCCACGACTTAACTAAGGCAAGATAATAACAAACTAGTTTGCTCCCCGCCCCGCGACCGATCACTCGCGTTTGTTCGTAATACTTTATAGTGAACTCATTTTAAAATAAAATGCAAACCATTTTAATCACTGGCGTACCCAAAATATTGTGTTATGTGCCACTTGTTCGCCATTCCTGGATTAGGGGGATAGACTAACCTGATTGTACAAATCATACAACTTTTCATACCCATTGCTCAAATTGTAAAACTGTAATTTACATGTATTATGTAGTTCAGTTTAGTTCCTCTTCAAAAGCAATATTTCTAATCATCTCCTTTAAATTGCTCTGAATTTTTATTCCGTCATTGCATCTTTACCTTGACAGGGCCACATACATTTGTCCATGAGTAAATATTGTTTCCTTCGATGAAACACATAAACCAACTTTTTCAAAACTCTGCTCCTGTGCTTTATTAATAGGCATGGCAAATAACCAATCTTAAAGAGATTTGCGTATGTTTCAGAACGAATGGCATATCCAAGTCCCCTCGAGTGTCCAGTGTGATCCTTGGTAAACTTATAAGTTCGCCCCTTTCTTACCTCCTGGTAATATCACACTGCAGTATATCCCTTTAAGGCCCGAAATATTTTTATCTTTTGGAATCAAATTCGTCTTGTTATTAACACTATATTGACCCAAATGACACTTAAAAAAATAACTAACAAAATTTTGTTCCCCCACCTCCAGGAACGTAGACGATACCAGCACGATCATGCGGGTTGGGCTTTTCCTGTGAAACCATCATCAGTGAAATTTTACGAGCTATACAATTTTTAGCTCTAAACTGATAGAAGAAATAAACTCAATTCAACTAAAATTGTAACAAATAAGAAAATTATGGATGTCTAATTAGTTCTTTCAGTGACTCATTATTTATTTACTATGAAAATCTTTAAATCATGTTTTTGTTTTTGACAAGCATAAATAAACATTGCATTTTTTCGCAACGTGTTTTCGAACTGCGCTTTCCCAGTTTTCAAATTTTAACTTGCAAGGCCTTGAAATATCATCAATATATCGAAAAGGCTATACATTCCATGCCTTTTATCTTGACATGGCCTTTTAGCAGGCGGATTATAATACTTCGATTTTTTGGGTGGAGTTACAACTCTGTCAACTTCATCATCAGTTAAAATACTTTTGTTAGTAGGTGTAGATGCTGTTATATGCTTCAGCTATCTCTAACTTAAATTTTAAGAGATCCATTTTGGTTTTTGGAGGAGTATTGTTTGATATTGCACGTTGTTTATACCGAACCAGAAATTTGCTACAACTAAAACAATGAAAGGAATGTATCCAGAGACTTTGATGGCAAAGAATGATGCAAAATTGTCTTTTCATCATAAATATTTCCATGTTTTTCTTCGTCGCTCTCATCTGTGTGTGAACTCAATACTCCTTCTAGTATACGCGGCTCAAATGTTTTGTCCGCAACATAGTCATCATCCGAGAGCTCCGTAAGTTCAAAATCTGATTTATTCATCAATTTCAAGATTACTTCGTGTGACAATTCTTTTTCTTTTAGACACCAGAAAATGTTTTTGTTGAAAGTTAGATCACAGTATTCCATGAAAAATAATAAAATATGTAGAAAGTTTTATTATTAAAAATACATATATTCAAACCACACCTTACCAAAACTCCATCCGAAAAACTCAGATATTTTTTAGGGGATGGGTAAGAAAGATATATGGATTCTGATATCCGTGTAGAGAATTAAAATGCTATACCCTTAAACAAATGTATGAAAAAAGAAATTAATTGTAAAAAGGAGCGAGAGAAAGAAAAGAGGGATACATAATATCGGGTAAGAAAAAATACAAATTTTTTTGCATACCTTTCGAAAGTTCTACAGTAAATAATTGCACAAAAAATATCCATAGTTAGAGATTACACACTTTTTATTCAACAGCTAAAATTTCTGCTACAGAATTATTACGCATCAGTTAAATGGAAGCTTTAAAATACAGTAGAACGTCGTTTATCCGAACGTTTATTATCCGGAGCGTCAAATATCCTGATACGTTTTCGAACAGTGCAATGCTCAACAGTTGTTTCGCGTGAGGCCAAAAGTGACGGGAAAACCGAAGGTGAGGTATATTTGGTGATTTTCAGTTGTGTGATTTGGTAAACATCTGCGCGGAATATTAGGTCAGTTTGTATCAAAGTGAGGGGGTGTATACGTGCTCTTTTGTGGAGTTTTGTTGATGTAGAAACCTGGATGGCATGCGATGCAGAAGACTGTAGATTTCAAATGCTAAATTAGGAAGAGGTTGTGACTTTTGTGCAAGTAGAATCCGGGCCTGTCGACGATGAAACGGATGAAGACGAGGAAAACAACAACAACAACGAAAGTCTCTGACCCATTTTATGCCTTAGAGACAGATATGGAGTGGTACGAACAACAATCAGAGTGTTGTCCTGCTCAACTACTACTGCTCAAGAGAATTAGAGTCCTTGCGGCAAAAAAACGAAGGAGTACAATGGTACAGCAAAAAATAAGTGATTTTTTTCCCGCAATAAAGGTAAAATTGCGACATTTTGCACCTATTTTGCTTTTTTTTCAAGCACGTTTCCCGCATGTGATGATTTCTAATATTGGTATAGTGTCCATTTCATATATTGCATGGATCGTATTCGGTTTTCGGTTATCCGAACGGTATCCGGTCCCTAGTGATTCGGATAAACGACGTTCTACTGTACTGACTAAAAGATATTTGACAATTTCTTTTATTCCTGACTTGAAACAGGTCTTTTTAGACTTTATGTAGAGAGGAAATATTGCATCGTTTACATCCTGCTGTGCAAGAGGTATGTTTTCACGGTTTCCACAAACAATGTAAGGCATTAGAAAATGCAACATATTTGATAGAAGCTTCATTATCAATTTCTGCATCAGAATCGCTGTCCATTGGCTGCGACAAATCAATAATTTCCTCAACTTCAATTGCATAGATAGACAGTCAGTCATCAAATGTAACATTCCCGTTAAAATCTTAATATTCCCAAGGTTGTGGAGTGGGATGAAATGAGAAACGAATTTCCTGTCCTACTAAAATCTCACCTGGTAGGTTACACTCATGACTCATCTGTCTCTGTAAAGTCTAATAATTGGCTGAGCCCTTTCCTTTCTTAATTTTCGGCTTTCAAAAAGAGTTTTTCTGTTTCGAACAAAAAAAGGATATGTCCTTTGAAAAGAAATCAAATTTTTTTGTAATCCAAATAAATAAAAATAAAATCTCAGCAGTTGAAATAGTTCATTAAGTCCCTGTTTAATAAAATAATAAAAACAGCTGTCCTGTTTATTATTATTCGTTAAATAGGGGTTTTCCCCTTCATTTTAATCGGAGGGGAAAGGGAGAATTTCGTTAAATTGTGAAACTCGTTAAACAGGGGTTAGATAAACCGGAGTCCGACTGTATATTATTTCAGTGAGTGAATTTTAAGTCACACGATTCAGCTGCTCGAGGGCTTTTGGCGATGGACCTCGTAATTTTGAACAATGGTCAATAGACAAGGATGACACCTGAGCCGGCACCCCCTTTCCTAACGTTCACACCACACCAACGGGAGGACATTTGAGCTTTGACAGTTTTTCTTGCATCGCTCCCCTACACAGTGGGTCTTCGGCGGTATTCGGCTCGAACTTATGACATGCCGGACACGAGTCCATTACCTTGACTATTAGACTACCGAGGCCATGCATATTATTTCAGAGATATGGAGAATAAGTGGAAACTATACATACAAAATTTAATACAAATTTAACAAAAAGACAATAATTTAAAGTTTTCCTTAACTTTTATTCTTTCATCTTTAAAAGAAGAATTTTTGATAAAACTCATTGAAATAGTTTTTGTATTTTTTTCATTCTATTTAATTCAAAAAGGAAGCGATCTTATATCCTGTTCATTTTAAGTCATGATGACCCTTTTACAGAGCAATTCCTACTTTTACAACAAATCCCTTCAGAAAGTCACAAAAAGAACTTTTTCTCAGCACAGTTTTGTTGTTGGCGTCGATAATTTTAGTGCTTTTTGTCATTTCTTTGTCGTGGAAGGAGACCTCGCTACTTTTTCTCATCTTATTTTCTTTTCGGGTTGTTCGAAATGTCAGATGGAGTAATCTAGTTTGTACGACAGGAAAAGTGTCAGAGATTTTTCTTTCTTATCAGAAACATATTTCGTCTGATATTTATTATTTCTATTACTTATTGTTAATGGCAGGGGTTTTTTTACTCAGTGTCCTTCTAAAAGTGCAACTGTAGGGCTTTTCCGGAATTTCCAATCCCTGTGAGATTCGAAGTAATCTGGAAAAATAATGACTTTGGGAGGCTCAGAACATTGGGAATGGTTACATCTTCAGTCAGTTTGCTGAATGTCGAAAATTACATGTAGACGTGCCTAGAAAAGAAATGGCCTATTCTTGAAAGGAAGCTAAGCCAGAACACTACGAGTGCTTGATTATTAAGCCCTTCTTGTTCTTGAAACTCTTCTAACTTGGCTAGAATCAGGGACGGAAATTCTTTTATGCTAAAATTCATTTGAGAGGAGGTGAAAGTTTTTCACATTCCTTAACAATGTTTATATAATTCTTCTTTATATAAGCATTACATATAAAATGTTTTGAGAATTTTTTCGGCAGGAGCAAATTATTGTGTTTAACATGACTTTATACAGGAAAAATGTTTTTGCTTTACGAGTGTGCTTCTCAAACTTTCAATGTTCGCTACCCAATTTTCACTCGTAATTTCCATGCCCCCCTTCATACAATAATAATGTATTGAATTCAATAGTAATGTACTTTGACGCTAAAGATACAATACGACTTTAATTACAAATTGTACAAATTATCAAGATAAGAATTAAATTTTGCATATGATAGGCCCATGAGGTCACTAGTTCTTAGTGATATAAATGTATCAGAACTGCACAATGTATTTGATCATTAATGGATTAATGATCAAATACATTGTGCGGTACTGTGCATTTATATTATATCATTGTAAATGTGTATTTTTTTATCTCAGAATGTATTTTGTTTTGATTCCTGTCATTAAATTAATATTTTTTTAATTTGACATTTCGATACGCTTGCACCCTGGTAGGATTATCACGCCCCCTTAGGGAGACGAGCCCCACAGTTTCAGAAACGCTGCTTTACAAGTAAAACTGTGGAATGAATTATGCTCGCTAAGCGAGATTTTCATTGCATTCTTTACTGGAGCTCAAAATTTAAGCAATATGTTTTTCCATAACTAGTCAAGAAATCCTCTGAGAGACATGAAATTCAGAAATAAGAGACAGCATTTTGTACTTAAACGATGACGAAAGCGTAGTTACGTAAAAATGAATACAATGCATATAGTATGGAATCAAACAGAAAAGGCTTTTTTGAACTCATGGTATCGTTACACATAATTGTCTGTTAAAGAGGAAGAGCAACAAGCAGATTTTCCTTAGTATGGGACATGCTCTCCCTTTACTGCAATTGTTACTTCGCGCCATCTCTCTATACGTAGCATCAGATTGTCCAACAGTTCTTGAGGTAAGACTGCCCATTCCCCAATCAATATCAATATCAGTTACTGAGTGTTCTCCGGGGTAGGAAATCGTGCCTCAAGACGTTTTCCCAAAGCATCCCACACATATCCTATGGAATTTAAATCAGGGAAGAACACTGGCCAATCCGTTCGAGTGATATCTTCACTTTCCAGTAGCTGCTAAACATCAGCCGTCCAGTGTAGCCATGCATTGTTATTCATAAAAACGAGGTCTGGTCCAATAGCATCTTGGAACAGACGTCCTTGGGGGATCACCTCCTTACAAAGCGATCTCCGGTAACAAAACCTCTGTCAAAAACGTAAAGCTCAGTCCGCCCATTCAGCATGATGCCTCCCAAGACGATAAATCCTGGACTACCGTAACTTTCTATTTCTATGACGTTACTGTGATAAAACCGTGTCCTTACCGAATCAACTGACTTTTAGAATTGCTTGGGACACTGAAACGACTCTAATCCGTAAAGAGGGCATGACTCCATTGATGAGATGTCCAGCTTTTTTTGCTCCTTACACCACTCTAAACAGTTCCCTCAATGGTCAACTTTCAAAGAGATGCAGCGTTCAGGACGGCGGGCGAATAGACCTTGGTGAAGACGTCTATAGCCACAGTAAACCGCAACACTCTTCACCCTGTTGCTATATACAGTTGCTGAGTAATGATACTTGTTGACTGGCATCGGGCTCTTTTCACCTGCAGGACGATGTATCGGTCATCCACTGCCGTTCGTTTTTTTTCCTAGGCCGCCCACCACCATCCTTTCTAACAGCTGTACCAATGGTTTGGAAGGCTTTCCAAGTGCGCAAAACGGCACTTTTGTTGATTCCGATCTCTTCAGTAACACTATCAAACTACGCTCCCCCCCCCCTCGCATTCCGATAATTCTTCCATTAGGGAAATATTCCAGGTGATTTCTACTATCCATGTTTCACGAAAGAACTCCCTTGCACTTGCAACGAATGTCTTTAATTGTACCTCCATTCTTCCTTTAATGTAGTCTTGAACTGTCCTCGTCGATCGCACGCGTTCTGCGTACACTCATGTCACCTATAACGCTTTGTTCCTGACATTTGCATACGCATCACCTGTCTACTGAATTGCATGTTCACTGAACTGTTATCAAAAACCTTTTTTCTGCAATTTCATGACTATCGGCTAAAAATTTACTTTGTTTCTCAAGTTTTGCACACCAGTGACACAACAAATATACAAATAAACAAATATTATTACAGTAAAATATGCATCCATAAAAAAGCTTCATGAGGTTATTAGTGTGAAGTACCTCATAAGTCTGAACCACCGTCATGTGAGGAGAACGACATCTGATCTGGCATCCTGATCCCCATATTTTCCACTGTGTCACCTAAGAACATTGCGCCTGTATGGATTTATACGAGATGCTTTAAATGCTCCTGGATATCTTCATTAAAAAATTGTTAATTTTAAATTGGATCTCAAGGATTATTGAAGAAGCATTCATGCAAAACCTAAAATTCTGAAGGACCTCTATAGAATAAGTAATGTAATTTCAATGTTCTACAATCGAGGCATTACTGGTCACAAATAAAAATGCTATACTGTATACCTTATTAAAAGTACACACACACACAGGATAAACAATCAATCGCCATTTTAATTATTACAACCAACCAAACACACCATTGAAGGTTTGTGGAAAAAGATTTGAATGAGTTCTTTCGATTAATAACTGTTGATGTTTTTTTAATTCGTTTTATTTTACTCTATTGCACAGTTTGTTGTTTTGGGAACTTAAACTGAAATGTTTAAATGTAAACTTTTTTTCATGATATTTAATTCCTATGTATTTGATATTTTCAAGGAGGAGCGATTTGGCAACCGGCCAATCTTCTATGGGGCTATTCTCGCGCCAATTAAATCAGTGCGTAACAGAGAATATTAGGGCCCCTGCAAGGTTAGGTTTTTTTCCCACCGAGCCGTATCTTACAAAGGATTGCAAAACCATAACATAATATATGCTTTGCCCCCCCCCCGTTCTCCACTGCGGGATTACGGAGGTGTACATTACGACACTGAAGTTGCTTTTCTTGAATAAGATATATCCAGATAAGAGTCGCTTCCGATTCCTACTCTCTGACATTGCAACGATAAGTATGTTTTACTTCTATAAAATTTTGTCTACGCGGAATCATACTAATGTTATAAATCTAGTGGATTAAATTTAATTTCTTATATGGACCAGTAAATTATATTGTTAAATTCAATCCTATGTTGGTGACTGTCATTTACAAACTGAGTTCTGTTCAAAAACACGAACTCTACTTCCCATGTAAAAAAACACTTAATTTATGCTTAATAAATTTAAGAGTTAAATGCTTAATTTCTGTAAATAACCATACTATAATAAATCAACTTATAAACTTACCAATTTAATTTATTTTTCTCATGTACTTGCCTTAAACGTTCCTTTGAATGTTGTCATATTTAAGTTAAAATGTCTTTTAATTATGTTTTACCGTAATTATATATTATTTTGAACATCATATTGTATCTATATGAAGTAAATACTGAAGAGTAAAAATATTACAAATTAGATTGTAATTTCAGTCTTAATTTTAACTCTTAATAACAAATATTGAACATAATACCACGAATATTTAAGTCTATTGCTTCTATTTTATAACTACAGCTTAACTATAAAAAATAAGTAAATAATTAAACATTAATCTCTTATAAAATTCCTTTAAAACATATCTCGGTATATAAAATTTTATTACATTAAAACGTTATTGATATACCCCCAAAATGCTCATTCTTATTTTACGGAATCGGCTTCTCAACCAGGAACAGGCAAAATTCGTGTCGCTTTAATCGTCTTCTTCCACAACTTCTATTTGTTTTACGAAGTTAGGAGAGAATTTCCTTTTTTACTTCATTACAAAATTGTGGCCAACACAAAAAGGATGTTTGCCACTCCAAGAAAAAAACAAATTCTATTTAAAAATAAGTGTCCATATGGACAACAATGTTTTCGAACTTTCTTATTGAGAAGATTCTTTGTTTCTCGCAATTTTTCTTTCAAGCAGGAATTTGTTATTCATTTAGTTTAGCTTCCTCGATCCATTTCTTCGAATCTTTGCTATGTCAAGATAATCAATCAAGTGTGAAAAATTGTGCTCTGTATCAGCCTCTCCTATTTTCGGGAAAAAAGAATTCCCACGAAAATAATATATCCGCTTGATTCCCGTTCAAATAAAAACCTTCTGTTTCAAAAAAGAGGATGACATTTAGGCAAAGAAAAACTCGAAAAAGAACAATTGAGAGTAAAATAATGTGGAAAGAGTAACAGAAGACTGTCTGGAGTTCGAAAATCAATTATTAGAATTTATTGTTCTCGCGTATTCGATTCTGGCATATTAATATTAAGGTTTCTCTCTTTTGATATATGGCAACTACTGAGTATCCTAAAATTGGCTGATGATTTTCAAAACTTTATAACATGAAAACGGTTAAAAATTTTTTTAAAAAAATTCCTGCAGTAAATGCATGTGAGATAATATAAATTTTTTTCCAGTGTTCCTGATTTTAGTTCAAACTTTTCCCGATAGATGACGCTGCAATTTTCTTCTACAATTATTTTCCAGTTATAATGTACGTAAATCATCCAAGAGAACGGTGACGTTTTTAAAAGTGGTTGATGTTTTGACTTAAAAGAGGAGTTTTATCTGTTAAAGAACGAGTAATAGACTGTTGAACGATAGATTCTATAGGAAAGTGTTGAAAATGACATATTCGCTGGAAGAAAATGTTTTCCTACTATTGGAACTTCATCAATTAAGACACGGAATAATAGCATTAAGAAGATTTGAGTGCAAATTCTACGTCACACACATATGATTCGTAACCGAAAACAATCAAAATGTTGTACGGGAAATTCAAACGAATAGGTAGTATTGCGGAGGGAAAAGTAGAAACTGTTAGACAGCACCGATTAGCTATAATAAAAACAAGTGCACAGATCATTGAAAGAAAAAAATTGCTCGCTTCCCTAAATAATCAGTCCGAATAACTGCACTCTTAAGTCAACTGAGCAAAACACAGGCATAAACAATAATGAACAGGTGTTCCCTTGGCCCCATGTCAAATTCAAACACGGCAACCACTTCAAAAAGTATTTAATGAGAAAAGGAACATGTTTTCAAAAGAATTGTTGGAAATGATTCATAATTACAATATTGGCGGGAAATCTACGAGTATAAGATTTTCAGATAAATCACATTTCCATCTCGATGGATTCTTCAATAAACTTAATCGGCAATTCTGATGAACAGAGAACTTGTGTGTGTGTGTGTGTGTTCCACAATCACTCTGTTCCCAAAAAATAACTGCATGGAACCAGTTTCCAATCGAGTTTTAATTGAATCCTTTTTCTACTCACAGGGATTTAAAAACTGCATGCTGAAATATTGTACTAGTTTGTGGCCATTGAAAATGCTTTGGTTGAATCATTAGAAACATCCTGGTTCATAAAAGAGGATGGAAGGCTTCTCTTGGTTATTGAAGTTCTCAGTGTCACAGAAGTATATTTTGAAAACCGTGTAGTGTTTAAAATAACCCATGCTTCACATAAAATGAATACAATATGGCCACCGTATTCATCAGAATTGAATCATTGTGATTTCTTCACATTTTTGGTCACTTCAAGGATATAGTTTAATTGAAAAATCCTCGACCCTTGAGTTGAAACGGATAGCTTTACAGAAAATGCCTGTTTATTTCGTCTCCGAACACGACGTGGGGCTACGACCGATGGTGAACATTTCGAAAATATTTTAAAATGATTTTCATTCATTAAAAGGTTTGGAGCATTTGTGCTGCGATTTTAAATTATTTTTCTTTGATTTATACTTTTACTGTCTGTCGCTCCACCTTTCGGAACATTTTTGAACTAAAACCAGTAACTAGGAGGATAAATTTATGCCCTGTCAGATTTTACACTTTGAATTAAGAAATAAAGGAAAAATCTATGTGACGGATCTATACGCGTTATTTTTCTATTAATCCTCTTGGGGAAACTCTGAGGGTAGCATTCACATTAATTCACAGCCTTTCAAGAAGAAACCATGATATTCAAATTAGTTTGACTGTATAAAGTCTAGGTTTTGTAGATGTAAGAGAGAAGGAGCAGAGGAGCTGTTGCGGTGTTACGTAAGTGTGAATATTGGAATATTTCATTCACAAACATAGCGCGAGTTAAGAAAGTAATTGCTAAGAGATTAAATTATTAGACTGAGGATCTAAGATAGATGAAATTAGAATTAGTTATCGGTTCATTAGCCCTTGTTCTCCTTGTCTAGTTCACATAGTTGGGTTTACTTAGAGTTAGTCATTGAGATTAGATAACTCGCTTTATATATCACTCCTAAGGTTTCCTTTTGTAGTTTCCCTTGTGATTGTTTAAGTGTGTTTGAAGATAAATAAATTAATTGTTATTATGGAAGTTGCTGGTGATGCTTTGTTTCCCCCCACACATTTAGCTAGGCAAGACGGAGAGAAAGGGGTGCCGAAAAGGCTGGCACCCCCCCATCTCTACTAATAAAAGAATTTGTGTGCCCTCCCGGTGTAGCAAAAAAAAGAATGAAAAACCCAGATTCGTAAAATTACATATTCTGAAATTATGAGCCACAATCATTTGTTTGTACCTCAAAAAGTTTTTTTTCCTTCTTTTAAATTTTTGTAAGTACTATTTTGCAGCAAATTTCCACAGCTGAAGAGTTATGACTCCAACTTACGTCACAATTATATCAGAAAGCGTTACATTATTTCTCATGTAGTTTTTAAGAGATCTTTGCATATTTTTCCCTATCATTACATTTATTTAAGATTGTATTTATTCATTTATTTGTTCTTTGTGGCAAATTTCAATCATTTCTTGAATGAGTAATCATTAAATAAGGTATCTTTGATTAGTTGCATTTTTTAAGTTTGTCAAAATAGTTTGAATGTTTATAGTTCTACTTTTGAATTTATGATATAATTTGATTGAAACGATTGACTTTTTTACGTGTTTAATTTACGTGTTTAAAAACATTTTGTGACTTTTTGCTTACACACGTCAGGGCCCTGTAGCTTGGGGGCCCCGTATCATAGATACGGCTCATACGGTGGTAGTTACGCCTCTGTTTTGTTATTTGTGTGTATACTAAGCATACGTGTTTAAAACAATTTTATGAATGTTTTCGTTTCCTCTTTGTGAATTCTTAAGTAATGTGCTTATTACTTAAAGAAAAATGCAGATTGCCGAAATCGTTAGAATTGTTATTTAAAGCTCTAAACAATTTTTGATATCAAGTTTTTTCTTTTAATTTTTGTATATGCAAGTGAATTAAATACAAGGGGGAGTCGGAAAATAAGTTTTCCCCGTCGACTGTGGTCAGAGTTGTGTATGAAAGACAATATATAGAAGGAGACATTTAAGATAAGACATACAGTAAAATCCGGTGCATAATGCTCACTTTTAACACGAAAAATAAGACCGAAATTTACGGGTGAGTGTTGTACGCCAAGTATAAAAATGAGAGCTTTAAAAATAATAATAGAGATGATAATAGAAAAAATTTGACTTCTATATACATTGAAATACTATTTACTTAAACGAAATGGCATTCCTTATGAACTTAGAAGGTTGTAGTTCTAGAAGTATACTAAATTTTCTCTAAAGCTTAGAACAATATCATGAATAATTGACTTAAGAACATAAGAGCATTACACACATATATTTTTAGGTTTTTTTGTGAAATAGGGGTGCGCTTTATACGGCGAATATACCGAAAAATTAAAAAATGCAACTTGAAAGTATGGGTGCACGTTATACACCGTATTTTACGTAACTTTATTTTTCCACATAAGTACCAAGTACATTGAGGCATTTGTCATACCGCTTGATAAGCTTCAAAAAGTCCTCCAGAAAAAACTCAGGGCTTTGCTTATTGAAAAAGCGCTTAAGGCTATGGGCGAACGATGAAACAGTAGGTGAACGCGCAACACACCAAAACACCATTGGGTAGAGAGGTCTACCTCGATCAAGAAAATGGATTCGGAAGTAGTGGCCTGGGCTTCTCAGATCTGGCATGCTGTTGTTGGATAACAATGCGAGACCACACTCGGCAATGGCAATGCAAAACTATATTGTAACTTGGTTGGGAGCGTCTACATCATCCGCCATACAGTCCTGATCTCGCATCAAGTGACTTTCATTTGTTTCCGGCTTTGAAGAAGAATCTCGCCGGAAGGTGCTTTGGAAGCAACGCTGAAGTCAAACAAGCCGTTAAGCACTTCTTCCGTAAGCAAACCCTTGAGTTTTCCCTGGAGGACTTTTTGAAGCTTATCGAGCGGTATCACAAATGTCTCAATGTACTTGGTACTTATGTGGAAAAATAAAGCTATCTTTTCTTTAATGTCTCATCCTATATTTTGACTTTCATACACAACTGGGACCGCAGTCGACAGGGGAAACTTATTTTCCGACTCACCCTCGTTTATAAATTTACTTAGATTTTTTTTTTAATGTTTTTTAGATTTGACTAAAATACGTAAAGCCTTAAAATCAAAATTTATGAAATTTATGTAAAATACTTTAATAAAAATGATCTTATAAAATTCTTAAAAATATTTCTATATAATATAGATTATTCAAATATAAAGCTATCGATGACTCTCTTAAATTACTCTTGGCTTATTTGTTACTATTTTGTATACTTCACTTTCCTATGTACTTATGAAAAACAAATGCCTCATTACAAGTATGTTAAAAAATACGCTACACGATATATTGTTCTTATTCTATCATTATTTCTTTTTTAATCGAAAAATCGAAAAACAATATCAAATAATTAATTATTTGTAAGAATTAATTTCATTAATACCAATAACGAATTAAAATAATACCTGGATAAAAACAATGATTTTAAAAATAATGGAATCTTTTTATGGCGCATTATACACAGAGGCCTTTTGTAAAAATTTCAAAAATTAAATCAAATTTATTACTATGTTATTATTAGCTAGATTGCAATCCCTTTTTACAATGTTTTACTTCATAACCCAGATTTTTAAAACGAAAAACATATTAGATCAATAACACTTAGTCAACTTTGGAAAATATCCATTCCAAATTTCCGAATCATATTCTTGACATTTTTTTAAGACTGAAGCAATCCATTCCTTTATACTCTTCCAAATTATTCCACCCATATTCTCAATGGAATTCGCTTTATTTAGATAATTCCTAAAGATCCCCTAAAAAATGTAGAGAAAAACTTTTCTCTCAGCTGCAATCTTTTTTCTAACTTCAATCCCACTCGATGACATCGCCAAAAACAGTCCTATTCCCAGAGAGGATTGCTACTCTCCATGATAAATAATTCCAAGCAGGCGAGAGTTGAGGCTTGAATCTTTTCAGGAATACTTCGAAGGTTTTCTTATCAATGATGGACTATCTTCCCTTTTACAGTTTGTCCTTATGTTCTTCAAAATATGCCGCTTGTCCAGATAGTGCAGATGCGTTTTATATTTATCCGCTGTTAATAAAAAATATTTTTCTGTTTTACACTTGAAATAAATAATAAACTAACGCATTTTTTTGATAATTTATTTTTTTCATGCCCTTAAATATTTGGAGAGATATAAAAGGAAATATTTAATTTTAAAAATGATTTAGATTAAAAATTCTAAATACTTCAGCTAATATACACCGAACAGCGATTACATTACAACCACTTCGTCATCTACAGAAGTGATCCTCAATACCCGGGCTACTGATCGGTACCGGTTCTTGGATCAAATAGTACCGAGCCACCCAAGGCCCAAATTATTTCCCTTTTATTTAATGTAGTGTATTTCTCTCGGGTTTGAACAACTTCCCCCTGTAAATCAATTTATATTCCATATTAAATCACTTAATATTAATTTTTGGTGTAACTGTTATTTATTCTGAAGGAATATTTATATAAATACAATTAAATTAAAATTTTTAGATCAAAACAATCTAAGATATAAACAATCAACGTCGTCCATCCCCCCCCCCCACACGGCAGAGGGCCGTGATAAAATTATCAAACGTTGATAATCAAACGTCCTGTCAGTTCCTGCTTCCCTCTGAACCCCCTTGTCTGCCCTCGGACCCGGCTAGGTGTTTGGGAAAAACTGAATAATCAGTAGACATGATTCACTCTAATTATTTTACTGTCACCAAAATATCAAGCAGGCACAATAACAATCTAATTAAGATAACTGATCAGATAGTAGAGCGCAGATGTGAGATTCAATAGCACGGGGATAATAATACGGACCCTCAATGGATTCCACGATAACTTAAACAAGCTCAATATAAACTACGTCAGGCACTAATAAGCTAAACTTCTATTTAAATAAGGATCACGATACCTGTACTTTTATGAAGTCAAGTCCTACACTTGAGTCCTTGAAGGTGATCCTTATCCGGATTTAATCACCATCGATTGATCCTCTCTCAGAAATCTTTAATTGATAAACTCCGATTGTACTTAATCATTTCACAATTCTTCCCTCTCCAACTAACTTCTAAAACTCGGAATACAGAATTTATATAATATACTTAATTTGCATAATCCCGCTTTCTTCACTGGATGAAAGTTGGTTGATTTAAATATTTTCCTTAAATAGTCCTGAAGGGGTTAGTAGAGCCGCGTATAAATCCGCCACAACCGGTCAGCAGTGATCAAAAGGTTGGAAAACACTTATCTAGACCATAGGTTCTCAACGTGGGTATTTGAGACTTTCAGGGGACAGTAAAAAACCGTAAGAAAATTAAGAGGCGTTGAGATGGCACGAACAGTTAAAAGAAGACGTTATAGAAAAACTTATATTTTTCAAACCATTAATCCTGCAGTCTTGCAATTTGGTAAGTATGCACTTTCTGTTGAATAGAGATGTGCTAAGAAGGTTCTTGTGGAAAACAGCTTCTAAAGGGGCTATCTAGATAAAAAAAAATTCTAGTTTTTAATCCGGCATTACTCGCGTGAAAAGAACGATCTAAAGTTCTCGCGCAGACCATGTCATCTCCAAAGGTGTTTACATTGTGTTTTTACCGTAAAATTTTTATACAAAGGTTAAAAAAGAAGAAAAGTAGGGAATACAATATGTTTATTACATTTTTCAAACGTAAATATAGTTTTTCTGTTCTTTTTATAAGGACATTCAGTGCATTGTTTATACACTCCTTTAATCTCGTCGTGAGTGAGTGCAATGTTTCCACTGGATCTTAATTTTTTTTTAATCTGTATCTTTTTTAAATCTAAACATATAGAAGTAAACTTCTCTATTCTTTAAATTCAAAAATTTTGGAATTGTTTGTTTTTTTTTATTATTATTTTCTCTTATTGTTCCAGCATTGTTTTTTTTTTTCAAAAGTTCATCTGAAAGAGGATAAGATGCGTTCCAGTTGTCTCCTTTAAAATTACGTTTTCCCAAATGTTTTTGTGTCTCTACATATAAAACATTTATTTTCAACAGTATCTTCCTTTTCTATATCTGGATCGATTTCAGTGGAGGAATCATACTTGCTGTTCATCATTTGATTTTTCCTCATCATAACCGGGAGGAGAATTTCTTCATTGGAAAATACTGTTGAACTATATCTATTACATTACTTAAATATCACATTTCTTCATCAAAAATACAATAATAGGCCATAGCATAAGGAAGATTTAAATCGTGCTCATGCATTCAGAACTATTACAGTGATTCACGTGCAGGGTATGACATAACCGAAGAAGCGATATCCAAAAATATATATTTAGAATTCGCTTACTAGCTAAGGCCCCTCAAAGAATATAACCTAAAAGTCAGCTACACGAGAAACTATCCATTTTCCAAAAAAGGTTTAGAAGGAGCGTTGAAAAAAATTAGACGGTGGACATGACACACCCTGCGCTAGAAGTGCTGGGTTAATCTATTAGATCTACAGTAATGAAATTTGGTATGCATGTTTCTTTTGTTGAGTTGAAATCCGCTGAGAACGAATTTTACGGAAATCGACACCCAAGGGGGAATGTGGACCATTATAAATAAAAAAAATCCCATTTTTAAACTATTAAACTTACAGTCTTGAGATTTGGTAAGTATATTTGTTTTGTTGAATAGAGAGATCCCCTAAGAACAGGTTTTCGGGAAATCAATTGGAGAGGAGGTGGAATGTGAGTGTAAAAGAGTTATATTTCCGTTTTAGAAATTCAAATCCTTTCCTTTTTAAAATGAAGTGAAGTTATATAAGGATTATAAAAATATTTTTCTATGCACCGAACGCTAAATGCTAGAACTTAGATATCAATAATTTGTATACAATCCTTATATGATCATACAGAATCATAAAATACCGATCAAAGTGAGTGGGTAATGGGTAGTATGTATAAAAATGTGCATGCATGCATATACATATGCGATATGTATTTTTCTTTAATTTTTAAAGTAAATATTATGCTTTCGGTATATCAGACAAGTTTTGTTTATGTAGGTACGTATTCGAAATATGTAACATTTAGTTGATAACAGAACAATTTTTTTTTTTTTTTTTTTTTTTTTTTGATATTTCAAAGAAGCAAAAGACTACATTTATACAAGCACAATATACTTCAGCTAATTTTTAATAAAAAAAAGAATATATTAAAACTTTTCAACAAATCTTTCTCGGTTACATTCATTAACTTCAATATCCCTTATTATAGATCCAACATAAAAAACACTAATCAAATTACTGCTCTCCCACTCCTGAATATACAAGATAGAAAAATTTCCCATTCTTTTTTTAAAAGAAAACATTTAAGTGAGTATCAGAAACAGAATACGTCAACACATTCGAGTTCCTCATGCGTGCGCACATTCTCTGCAAATGTTTATTGAATAAATGCTGTGACTCCTTTTTAGATTTCAAAAAGGGCGACCCACGCTCGCATTACTTGTTTCATTCCATGAATAACAATTCTTTCCCACCAACGGGGATTGAATAACAATTCGATGGTGTTTGTAGCACTTCTACGTTAAAAAGTTTCCTCTCGTCTTGCTTTATCGATTCTTGAAGGATTTTTGGATGAGCTCTTGAAATACGTTCTCTTTTGTGAAGGGAAGAAATAAATGTTCGAGATTTGTGTTCTCCGGTGCCGACAAGCACCTTCGAAGAAGAGATAAAGTGCTTTAGGAAATAAATGCCTCAAAACGGAGAAGTTTTGCTCTATTAAATATATTCTGCTCTTTCAGAAGTTGTCGGGAGATATTACAGAAATGGCATTGAATTTTCGATTGAAGAATGAAACACAGAAGAATTGGCATTTTATAAAAAGATTTATCAATTTGTACTGTTCTTGTGCGTTTGATATGAGTATGTGATAGAAAGAAAATACTTTTTAAAAATATTTTTTAACCTTTTTTTATATTTTTCTTCTGGATATATTTCGCGGCTTTTTTATCGCAAAATCAATTAATTATTTGTAATAGTTTTAATTTGGTTGTATAAGTTTTGAATGACAAGCAAGCTACTTTGGATAGGATTAGACGTTTTTCAATTCCTACTATTAGTTCAATCTCTCCCTATATTTATATATATATATATATATCATGTTCAAATTTTCAACCGTTAATAAAATACTTTTTATTCGTCCACTAAAGTTCAATTACATTTTTTTTAAACTTGCAGTGGATGACACTTGATGTTCATCCAGTTTTTTCAAATATTAATACATTTATTAAAATTTAATTTTAAATTTGTTCAGCACTATTTCTGACGAAGTTAGAACTAGCACCAACAGATGGCGCTAGTCAGTTTTTCTAACGAATTTTTCTTAGCTTCCAATATGTTTTCCTAACTTTTAGTGGATGACACTTGATGTTTATATAGTGTTTTCAAATATTAATTCATTAATTAAATTTAATTTGATAAATAAAAGTTTTCTTTGTCGACCTAAGTAGGAATTGGCTTTGAAAGAAATTTTATGTCACTTGTTTATTTACAAACACGCATACACGTACATTTAGACTATATTACTAAGCAGTGAGTGTTAATTAATAGTGAGTCCCACTATTTAGCAACAAGAGGGCTATTGGCGACGGACCAAGTAATTTTGAACCAAGGTCAAATGAAGAAGACGCTACCAAGCTGGCATTCCATCTTCAAATTTCCACATCGAATCAACAGGAGAATTTTGAGTCTCGTCACATTTACTGTGCCTCAGACCCTCTACACGATGGGTCTTCAATGGCACTAAGATAGAGCCCTGCTGTGCCGGCCACAAGTTCATGTCATTGACCACTAGGCTTTCATGGCCACATTAAAAAGCTGTGAATATATTTTAATGTTTTAATCTTTCAATTTGGGGGCTTCTACATCCTCTTCCTTTACCTATGTCTTACCTGTTTCAATTCACGATACTTTCTGTCTTGAACCCGGGGAAACCAAATTGTGTGTTAGCGCAAATACTGCTACAGCGTTGACATTGTTGAAACGAGTAATATAAAAAAAAATTTAGTGAATTCCTACTTAGGTCAACAAAGAAAATTTTAATTTAGTTAATTAAATTTGATTAATGAATTAAAATATTTGAAAAACCTGTATCAATACCAAGCGTCATCCACTACAAGTTCAAAAAAATGTATTTGAACACAGTGAAAAATTCGTTAGAAAAACTCACTGGGGCCATCTGTTGGTGCTAGTTCTGTTGGCACTTTGCTCATTTTATCGTGCAGATTGATCTGTATCAACTGCAAACCGTATCTGACGCCATCACAACTCGTGTTCGTTTCTCATTGGTCATGACGTCAGAGGTGGTTAGTATATAATGTATGTACTTTTCTTCTTTAGGGGATAGCTGCCGTCCTTCCCCGATCGAGGGGTTTTTTCTCATCGCGTTTTCATTCAGTTCTTGTTTTCCATTTCTACTGAGTATAAGCGATCTGCTAGCTGGCGCTTGCCATTGCATCTTATTTTCGTTATTTTCTTTAGGGGATGCAGGGTTCCAGACATGCAGATGCATGCTAGGAGACAGAGGTCTTTAGATAGTGTATTCTGTATTGATGCTTAAGTTATTATATGTTTAGTTGTTGTTTTTATGGCTCAAGTGATGGTCATACATCTTGATGTGCAAATACTTAATAAACTTCAAATTTCAACTACTGTGTGCTTCCCAACTGCGTCAAAACCTTATGTTACCTGCAAATTTCCAGTAACATAAGGTTATGGGCCCAGATCTTGGCCCATTTAACCGACCAACGCAGTAGTAACCTGGTTGTGACTCATTTAACCTTGCATATTCGGTAGGAAACCAACAGTGCTGCCCAGTCTTCTGACGGTGACCCGAATCCTGTAGATCCAGTGTTTCTAAAAAGGTCTGCATCTGAATTCTTTGAATGCTAACTTCCCAAAGGTTTTTGTGATGGGGGCCGGCTATCATCAATTTTCACTTTAAAATTTTGAATATGGAGGCTGGTGGTGTAAAGCGTATTCAACTACTTAACAAGTCGAACTGGAACTCGTGGAAGGAGAATATGAAATTCCTCCTTATAAAACGAGGCAGTTGGTCATTTACGGAAGGAACGGAACCACCCTTGGATGAGACTACTGCAACAAGACGTGACAAGTCCGAGTATAAACAGCGACAGGATAGAACTCTAGCAACAATATACTACGGTATTGACGAGCAATACAAAACTTTGATATCTTCCACTACAAGTTCATCCAAAGCTTGGATTATTCTCAAAGAACAGTTTGAACCCATTTCCAGAGCAGCTGTTATACGTCTGTTGGATGAGTTTTTCTCTATCAAGTTCAATCCAGACACTGAAAGTATTGCTGTATTTATTGCCAGAATTCGGAAGATGGTTGAAAGATTAAAAAATGTTGAACATCCATTAAACGATATGTACAGTGCTTTCCAAGCAATCAGGACACTTTCTCCGGAATTTCAAGGTATAGTGCAAATTTTGTACCGTTGACCTGATAAGGATTTTAAACTTGATAAAATTTAGATTGAATTAATTGCCGAAGAAAATCGGTTAAAACAGGTAAAAAATTATCTAAGTAAGTTAGAATTTACTGATCATTCTGTAAGTGCTTATGCTACTAGTAAATTTAATAAACAGAATGTTTCTGGAAATTTTAAACCAAAACCGGATGGAAATAAGTCTAAATTTAAGAAATCTAAAATGAAAGATAGAATAGGGCCTTGCTATTTTTGTAAACAAGAAGGGCATTTAAAGTGAAATTGTAAATATTTAAATTCTAATTCTTCAAAATTTAGTGCATCTAATTTAAATTATTGTTTTGAAGAAAATGGCAAAAACGAAATTTTTGTTACGGAGACTAATGTAAATGAAGTGATTGATAAATTAAATTGGATTAATTGATACTGCTGCTACGCGATATTTCTGCAATAGTAAAAATTTGTTTAGTGATTTAAAGAATATAGAGGGTTAAACTATGTCGTTAGCCGTAGGTGGATTAGAAAGTCCAATAGAATTCTATAGTTACTGTTAATATAGGTACTGTTAAATTTTATATAAAGTTAAATGGAAAGAGCATTCTATTACTTTAAAAAACGTTATGTTTTCACCTAAATTTTGTGACGAAATTTTTGGTATTGTGTAATCTTTGTTCTTTTTGAAGTGTGAATGTGAAATAATTATCTGCATGAGGGGGCCGCTTGTTGGCACTTTGTTCATTTTATCATGCAGATTTATTTGTATCATCTGCTAACCGTATCTGACGTCATTGCAACTCGTGTTCGTTTCTCATTGGTCATGACGTCAGAGGTGGTTAGTATATAATGTATGTACTTTTCTTCTTTAGGGGATAGCCGCCGTCCTTCCCCGATCGAGGGGTTTTTTCTCATCGCGTTTTCATTCAGTTCTTGTTTTCCATTTCTACTGAGTATAAGCAATCTGCTCGCTGGCGCTCGCCATTGCATCTTATTTTCGTTATTTTCTTTAGGGGATGCAGGGTTCCAGACATGCAGATGCAGACTAGGAGACAGAGGTCTTTAGATAAGATGGTGGAAATGGTATATTTTGTATTGATGATTAAGTTATTGTATGTTTAGTTGTTGTTTTTATGGCTCAAGTGATGGTCATACATCTTGATGTGCAAATACTTAATAAACTTCAAATTTCAACTACTGTGTGCTTCCCAACTGTGTCAAAACCTCACGTTACCTGCAAATTTCTGGTAACAAGTTCTAACTTCGTCAGAAATAACGCAAAATTAATTTAAAATTAAAAAATAAAATTAAGTTAATGAATTAATATTTAAAAAAAACTGTATCAACACATCATGTGTCATCCACTACAAATTTAAAAAAATGTATTTGAACTTCAGTAGATGAATAAAAAATATTGTATTAACGATTGAAAATTTGAACACGAGATATATATAGAGAGAGAGTAGGAATTGAATAAGTAAATAATTATTTTGAAGTTTTCTGTAATTTATGCAACTGATTGTATTCATCCGTTTAAATAAACTCTAGAGCTCAAAATTAAGAGCTTATGTCAAATTTCTTAAAAAGTACCGAATAGAAGATAATACTAACGCTTCCAAACAAAAATGTTAATTTTAATTTCGATTATGTAAACGTACACATGCGTGTGGCTGTGCTTTGTGGCGTATGCTTTGGGAACACGGCGTGCCAAATTCCAAACCTTTGTGAGTTACTTTTTTTAAAAAAATAGTTTTTAAGTTATCATTTTAATCGATGCATTTTACATCTTAAAAAAAACAACTCTAAATTTTTTTTTTAAATCCTTCTAATCAAACTTTTTTATCAAACTTGAATAATATGGTTATTTTAACAGTTATAATAATAAGTAACAAGAGCAACACTTTGAAGAGGAGGGATATTAAAAATAAAAATAATTAATTTCAAAGACTTTTGCAAGAGTGGCAGAAGTTTGAGAAAACGAGCAAGAATGAAAAATTTGAATAAAACGGGAAAATAGTAAAGATAAATTAAATAAATTATCAGAAAAAAAATCTAATGAAAATATAAACACACGATTCAATGAACTAAAATATATAGCATTGTATGATTATAAAAACGCTACTTACACAATTCTAAAAAACTTTCAGGAGTATTTAAAATATATATCAATTTACATATAACACGTTCTTACAATATCTGTTTTCTCATATTCCTCACTGAATATTTTTATAAATTGTTCTTTACCTTTAAACGAAAAAATTATCTGTTTTAATTACATAGCAAGCAAAACACACCAAATACTTTAGAAAAAAGAAGTATTTGAATCAATTGTAGTCAAATAATTGTTTAAGAGAAATTCGCTTAAATTAACTCCGGCATTTGTTTAACTGAAAAGACGTACTATATAAGAAATCGAATTATGAATAATTGCAAGCTTCCTCTAATTAATCATAGCAAATATTTAACATCAAATACATTGAAATTGGCAAATAAATCGACAGGTTTAAATGTGTCATTATCCAACAGTCAGTGCAAATACACGAGATAGTCACTTTAGAAATTACGTTAGAAAACTATGTTTAGTTAGCATGGCAAGAGTGAAAGTTTGTTAGATAAAAAGTCACTGATTCATTTTGTGCTGAAACGTATCCTTCCTAGGTTTTTAAATAATATTTCTACACATAAACAATCAAATGCATTAATTTATTTCTCGAGTTAATTAATTTAAATTAATTAATTACCGGTTTTTGACGCCAATTTAGATTTATCTCCATTGTTGAAATAACGTAACTGCTAAAACAATGACGAAAGTTGTTGCCGAAAAACCGGTTTTTCAGCCAAACAGACAAGTTGTGTGTGTGTGTGGTGTGTGTGTGTGTGTGTGTGTGTGTGTGTGTGTGTGTGTGTGTGTGTGTGTGTGTGTGTGTGTGTGTGTGTGTGTGTGTGTGTGTGTGTGTGTGTGTGTGTGTGTGTGTGTGTGTGTGTGTGGTGTGTGTGTGTGTGTGTGTGTGTGTGTGTGTGTGTGTGTGTGTGTGTGTGTGTGTGTGTGTGTGTTATAATTAATTTCTATCATCTATTCAAAGTAGTAATTAACTTTAAAAAAAAATTTATATTACTTGTTTTTATTTGTAATTCATAAGCTCCAGCTTCAAAGTAGACTGCTTATGTTATTTATGTATGAAACTTATTGTTATTTTAAAAAATGCGTTAACTATAATGTATGTTTTTAACAAAAATAGCAATAAAATAAACTGAATAGAGAAAAACTTCTGAATGACAGTTTTTAAGATTAGAAATGTTAAAAAGGAGATATTTTTTGACGTATAAAATGAGTGTAATAATTTATCAGTTTAATCAAAAAATTATGCTTTTATTGTGTTGAATATTATTATGAATTTTAAGACTTGAATAGTCTTTAATACGGACTAGTTTCTTGTTTAAAAGGGGCTAGTAATCTCTAGAATAAAGGTAAAATAAAGCAATTAAAACATCTGAATGAAGTTTATTACACGAATCCAATTACTATCTTGTTTTCTGACAATTTTGTTCTCTTTCTCAGTCTGTTACCATGTCTAATTTCCGTTAGGATAGCACACCAGAAAAAATACGCTAAAAAATGTATGGTGATTTCTGTCTCTCGTTAGAAACTTTTCATATATTCGTATACCATAGGTATATATTATTTGTATTCAAGCTCGTGGAAACAAAATAAACTTGAATTGTTGATTTATTAATTGTGCACAACACTTCATATTAGTACTTTAATTACATTTGAATTGTGTCCATAAAAGCATAGAGGTACATACACAAAAAACAGTAATATAAAAAAATATTTTTACGTCAATCCTAGTTGTTAGAAAAAAACTGGCGCCATCTGTTGCAGCTAATTGTAACTACACGGAATAACGCAGATAATTCAAATTAAAATAAAATTAAATATAAAGTATATTCAAAAACTATATAAACATCTAGTGCCCTCCACTAAAGTTTAAAAAATTATTTGAATTTGATGGATGAATAGGAATGTATTTTATTAACGATTAAATTTGAACAATATCCTAAATATACAGAGAGTGTGACTTAGTAAGTGGGTTAAATCAGTGGGTTTGAAAGTCTTGTGGGTGGTCGCAGTAGAAATCGCGGGTGCAGGGGGCTGAAGAATATTTCCCTTCCCTCAGTTCTATGCCTAAATTGTGTAGGTGGTGTCACTATCTATCGTGGAAGAACCGAGCCAAATCGTACTGTCACCTGCATGGTTCTCAAAGCTAAAAGCTAACGACAGGCGTACACCGAGCCCTTTGCCACGATGAATTTCGTGGGCTTCTATCTGACACCGTTAGACAGGTGGCATTAGAAACAACAACAACACTGTAAAAGTTGCTGCAATGAAGTTGTAAAAAAGGCTATGTGTTTTTCTTTCATATTTTTTTTCTATTAGAACCTCAATCTGCCACTCCCACTTATACACTCCTATTTTTAATAAATGCTGTTTTCAGGTATCTGTAGTGCCCTTCAAAGTTTGTTGCGTGATTTTAGAATCACACTGAATGTATTAAAATGTGCCCTTCAAACGAAGACAGGAAATAGCTAAGCACCTTTTACCACCTTTTACCTTTCGATCTGATTATGAATTTAATGATTGATTCATTTATATGAGAAATATATTTATATTTATCTTTTAAAAATAATTCAAAAATATATAAATTTAAATTTAAACCACTATTTGCTCTCATTTAAGAGTCAACTCGGTGGCTTAGCCCGCTTCGTAAGCCTAAGGTTGCGGATTCGATCCCGGTTTGAGTCGATAGATTTTCTGGATGCGAAAATCGTATATATAGGCACGCCTGTCATATGATTATGTGACATGTGTGTAAAAGATCCTTTATTATCAATTTGGCTCTGGTACTCACGGCAAAATTAAATCATGGCAATATGTAGAGGGCTTGAATTTAAAAATTACTTCAAGTGTCCAAATTTGGTAGTGAGAGCCGCCACTGGATGAGGCCACCATGAAATAGGTCCCACACTTGGGGACTTGACGTGTCTGCAAAAGCTAAGTTGCTAAAATGCAGCTCATTAGAAAGAAAAAATAACGCATGTCTTCGAGTTTCTTCCTTTTTCAGTGGCTCGACAGCCCAGAGTGGGCCTTAGCTTTATCAAGAAGCCTTTTCCAGGCCAACCTTCTTCTTGTTAGTATTCTTCAATTTTTAGTTCTCAAAATTAGGAGATCTTTTTCTAGGTCATCAATCCATCTTAGATTTGACCTGCCTTTTTTCCGTGGGCCAATTGGTTGGGCATTGAAGACTTTTTTTAGTGGTGTGGTCTTCGTCTATGCTGACAACGAAGGCTGCCCATTTAATTCGTTGTATTTTGATGAAGTTAACTATGTCAGATTCTTTATATGAGGGATAGAGCTTGAATTTTGTTCTTCTTCGCCATATGCCATTTTCCTGAATTCCCCCAAAGAAATCTTAAAATCTTCCTTTCGTTTTCCTCTGTTCGAGAATAAAAGTTTATTGTCCAACAATGTATTATTTATAATTTTCTTTAAATATATTTACGAAATTCTTGTAAATATTCGCTATGAAAGTCTCTTAGCAAAATATTATAATTTATATTCGAAACAAACTCATTATTTGGCAGATAAGAGTTGTCTGTAACACTTCTGCTAATCTAACATTTCCGAATACGTCATAATGAGGCATAGTCTATATCAGTCACGATACGTTTTTCGTACCATCTCTCTTGAAGAATATCATCCCTTGAGAAACAGAATAAAAGAGACACTCCTTATAAAGGAAGAACTCCTCTTATTATCGTAATGCACTTATGCATCACTGTCTCTACGAATAAGTATCATTTTCTAGATGCTTGTCGTCAGAGTTGGGAAATATGAGAGGGTCTTTATTTGTTACCCTCTTCCACCCTCCAATATTCTGAGGGTTGACTGATGGCACTGATGAATTGGTTCAGCTTTTTCTTCTCGCAAGAGTTGTGTTACCACTAAACAGAGCTTACGCAAGGTTGGAATTCGAATTACGGGTACAATTAACATTCTACAGGTTCTATATTTGAAAAATATTGAAATATATTTATATCATTAATCAAAATAGATAAAGATATTTTTTTAAAATAAAGAAAATGATAAATGATAAGTTGTAAAATAAACACTATCAGATGACGGTCGGTAACTGAGCTGGTGTCTCACTTTTCGGGATCCAACCTTAGCATATTTCCTTATTCTATAAAAAGAACAATTTTAGCTACCAAAAGACAGTGTTATTTAAAAAAAAACATTTCAGCCAAATAAAACAGTTAAAAGACATTTTCGTAGATATAATATACATTCATTTTATTGGTATATGTGTGTATTTTAAATAATACTTTTTAAAATTAAGTTAAATATTGATGCAAGCAAACGAAAACTGCAACGTAAAAAAATTTGAACAGTGTCAGCTGACCATTTTATAGTTATGTAAAGCATTAGCTCCTTTGGTAGGTAACAAAATTGAAAATAATGAATACATAGAAATATTTTGTCTTCTCAAGTGAATAAGCCTTTGTGGCCCCTTGTACAAAAGCCTGTGTGTGTGTGTGTGTGTGTGTGTGTGTGTGTGTGTGTGTGTGTGTGTGTGTGTGTGTGTGTGTGTGTGTGTGTGTGTGTGTGTGTGTGTGTGTGTGTGTGTGTGTGTGTGTGTGTGTGTGTGTGTGTGTGTGTGTCCCACAAAACATGTAACTGTAATATTTAATCATATTATGTAAACACAATAAAAATGGCCACATAGGGTAGTTTCAATATTGTTGTTGTTTCTAATGCCGCCTGTCTGACGTAGTCAGATCGAGGCCCATGAAATTCATCATGGCAGCGGGCTATATTCTACGCCTGTCGTTAGCCGCAGCTTTGAGCAATATGCAGGTGACTGTACGATTTGGCTCGGTTCCACTCCAATTTTGAGGGAGAACACCCTGGGAGTGGTCAGAGGCCTCCCACCTCTCTTCCCCTTCCACCAACCTCACGAGAGGACTTGCGGCTCAATGGCTATTTAGAGTAACCCCATGGCGCGAAGGCACTATACATTTACAAACATCCATGCCTTCTCCGGGATTCGAACCCAGGCCCTAAGGCACAGCATTCAGCGTCACTGACCCCTATACCGGATGGGCGACAGTTTCAATGTACTTGAAACTAGTATCAAATGCCTGGAACACTCTATGGGTGGGTATAACTGTCTTATTTTCAGTTACTTTAAAAATTACTGGTATTTAAGTGTTATCGCAACAATCGCCAACTCTATTATAATTCGCCAAGTTGGTAACCTTTATTTCCTATGTGTCGCACATGCTGAATTGACAACCAGGTGCTTCGTCTCATATGATGTCGCCAATAGGTTGCGATAATACGAAAGTATCAAAAAATGACTGAAAAGAAAATGCATTGAAGTTGTCATTATTGTACGATTATGATCAGGGAATAATAGCATCTGTTGCTCCATATCCCCCCAAACCTGTAAATAAATAAAGAAGTTGTCATTTATACAAAATGGTAAAATCCTAGTTAAAAGCTCTAATCTTTTTTAATCAAAAAATTTCGCCTAATGGCTTTAAAAAAAGAATTTATGAATTTATTTCGTTTTTCAAAATATCCAAATTGTGCTGAATCCTGCAGTTTCTGTGCAAGGATTCTTAACTCAGTGCTAAATCCGAAACGTTTTGATATGGCATCAAAATTTTTTCACCAAATTTTGTAAAATCCATTCTACAAAATGAAATAAGAAAACGAGATGGTAATTTGTTTTGTTTTGAAGAGATGCTTTCTTCCCAAACCAAATCAGCCAATAGTTCTTTTCAATAGTATTTGTATATGTATATTGATATAAGGAGAAAAAATTAGTACAATTATTTAAAATCTTTCTACTATGAAAAAGAATATATACAAAACTAATTCTAACTAATTATTAAAAAATAGAAGAGTCTCGCAGTCTTCTTTTGATTACTTTAGGATAGACCTAAATTTGGCTTTATTTTTCTATGTTTTGCAAGTGTCTGCCATACAATTCAGCCATCAATCGTCTTGATATTGGGCAAAGAAAATTAGTCGCAAAAAATAAACAGCGAAAATTAAAGCTACTAATAAGTCGACGAATGGATTTTGTTTTACAATCACTACAATAAGATTAATGCCATGTTCATAAACAAGTCTAATTACTATTAGAATTTTAATAATTTTCCTATTCTGTAATAATTTATTTCAATACTTTCATAAATATTAATTCAACCTATTGGCGACATTATATGAAACCAATTCAGAGAGTACGGCACATAGGAAATCGGGATTGCCAACTTGGCGAGTTATGAATAGAGTTGCCGATTGTTGTCATAATACCTAAGTACCACATTAATTTATTTCCTTAGGTTTAGTGATTTAATAAAATATTTTGGGCATACCATTTTTTAGTCTTTCTTCTAAAAAAAATCAAAGTTCTTCTGAATTTATTCCGATTTATTTTCGTATATGCTGGTAAATTTTAACTGACTAGCAATGTAGATTCCATTGGGATTCTCCTTTTTTAAGCAAAAGCTTTGAATTTTATATATAACTTCGGCTTAATGAATTTATTCTTTTCCAGATATCTAAAATGAGAATATCTTAAATATATCCAGAAAAAAAGGGGGAAATATTTATTTACGGAGATTAAGGAAGTTTCAAAGCTAAAAAAAATCAACATCCCGTTCGGCTACCATAGAAAGTCATCATCATCATCATCATCAAAAAAAGCTTATCGGGACACAAGCAACCTCAATGAACTAAATGGCCAATCAATCTTCACCTGAGATTTCTAATTCATATGCCTTCGTTATAGAATCCTATCTGTTGTGACTGAGCTATCTTGTTTCTTCAAAGTAGCATTTAAGAAAGAGTTTTTGGAATTCTTACAACAAAATCTCTTTGAGAATCGTGAAAGCAAATCTTGACAAGAAGTACAAAGTAACAAATTTCTTCTTACTGTAGACTCAATGGAAACATTTACAGGTCTTTTGTCTTCTAGACTTTCTTGCTTTCTTCTAAAGTATCCATTGTTAAAAATAGTAAAAAAATTGTTTCTCTTAACCTAGTTGATGACTATCATCGAAATCAAGCTTGGATTGTCTACAGTAAATGTGCAATCTGAGCAACAACTCCCCAAATTGCCCAATTCAACAAATTGTGATTACCATTGATTGCATTTAAAGGTAATACGTGTCATTGTAATTATGCATTAACAATAACAAATATTATTAAAAAAAATTTAAGTCAATTCCTACTTTGAATGAAGGAATAGAAAGTATTTTATTAACGACTGAAAATTCAAACAAGATATATATATAGATATAAATATATACATATAGGATGAGAGTGAACTAATAGTAGGAATTGAAAAAAAGAGCACGATTAGTCTACATTGTTGTAACAATGCACACTCGGTTTGGCTAGTTTGGCTGAAAAACCGATTTTCGACGCCAATTTTTGTCATTGTTTTAACAGTTACACTGTTATAACAGTGGAGACGAATCTATGTTGGCGTAGAAAACCGGTAAAATAATTAATTAACCGGTAATTAATGAATTAATATTTAAGAAAACTGTATTAGCATCAAGTGTCATCCACTGCAAGTTTAAAAAAAAAATATTTGAACTCGATTGGATGAATAGAAAGTAGCATTTTATTAACAATTGAAATTTGAACAAGATATATATATACACTGGTGTGCAAAAATTAAGACAAGTCGAAAATTAGCATATCAGCTGAACGAAGAGCGAGCGGACAGAAAGACAATCAGGAGATTAAGTGAGGTGATGTACGGTAGCACATGCGCAGATATGCAGGTAGACGTAATGGGGAGTGTCTGAGTAGTAAAGCATGTTGTCGGTGTAAGATTAGTATTTCTGGCAAAGAGATTGCACACCGTATAGCAGTTAAAATCCCACCGAGTTGCTGCCTCAGCGAGAAATGGCGAATAATCAATCTGTTAGACGACATCTGGATGCTTTTACCCGAGGTCGAATCATTGGGAAGTTGGAGGAAGGTCGCAGTGTGACAAGTGTGGCTGCAGAGTTCGGAATTGCTCACAGCATCGTTTCACGACTTTGGAGACAATTTCAAACTACAGGAACAGCTATCCGGGGGTTCAGTAGTGGTCGTCCACGAGGAACCACACCCGCAGATGACCTGTGTATTGCCTTACAGGCCAAAAGAAACAGGCGGCAGACAGCGGGAGAAATCGCTAGACACACGACACAGGCAACTGGACGACCGATATCGCGTTTTACCGTGGCCAGAAGACTGCACGG
>BMAO01000666.1:0-41302 GCA_019973975.1 Trichonephila clavata | reverse complement strand
GAAATATTTAGAGTTAAATCACTTTACGATAACCAATGCATTTCATATGACTTTACAGTAGAAGGTCGTTTATCCGAATCAATTGAAACCAGACACTGTTCGGATACGCAATTGTTCGGATAACCGAAAACCGAATGCGATCCATGCAGTTTATGAAACCGGACACTATACAAAAATTGAAAATCATCGCATGCGGGAAACGTGCTTGAAGAAAAAGCAAAAAAGCAATAGGTTCAAAATGTCGCAGTTGTACCTTCATTGTGGAAAATAATCACTTATTTTTCGCTGTACCATTATACACTTTCGTTTTTTCGCTGCAAGGTCTCTGATTCTCTTGAGCAGCAGTAGTTGAGTAGGACAGCACTCTGAGTGTTGTTCGTTGCATTCCATAGCTGTCTCTAACGCAGCAAACGCGTCACCATTTGATGGACCCTTGATACTTTCGTTGTTGTTGTTGTCTTCGTCTTCACCCGTTTCATCGTCGACAGGGTCGGATTCTTCTTGCACGGAAGTCACAATCATATAGCATTTGAAATCCACAGTCTTCTGCATTGCATGCCATTCAGGTTTTTACATCTTACTCATCGCATTCTTGAAATCCTGGGAGTATATATATTAAATATCCGGAAAAAAAACTGGTCTGGATATTTAACGCTCCGGATAATGAACGTTCGGATAAACGACGTTATACTGTACTTTAAATCCCAAATTAAGAATACATACCATTTTTCGCAACAAAAAAAAATTTCATTAAAGAATTTCCTCATAGTTATTGTTTTAATATTTAATAAATAAAATAAAAGGAAAGGCTATTTTGGATTAAATTATATTTTTTATAAAAAAAAGGTTTATGTATTTTAGTTATTCAATGAAGATAAGTATTTTTTTTTTAAATTTTCACATTTTTATTTTATTCCTCAATTTAAATTTCTTATCATATTTTACTACTGCACTGCTATACTGGATGATGTTTAACTTTTCAATTACTTACCTTACATTAAATTTTTAACGGATTTTACTTTACAAAACCGCTTATTAAAAATTTTCAAACTTTTCCAGTTTTTTAGTCTCATATTTTATTTTATCCGTTAATAACCAGAAAACAATAGTTGTGATCTTATTATATAGATTTATGTTTTTCATATATCTACTAAAGTTACTGTACTAAAAATAAAGTTATTCTTTCTTTAAATGATATAAAAGACACAGAGAAAAAATGAAATAAACTATTTTATTTAAAGCCAAATCTTTTCGAAATAATTTTTAAAAATCTATTGAGGTGAAGCTATTGACAAAAAAAATCACATAAAGAGTATCTCTTTTACAGAGTCACTATCTCTTTTATAGAATCACTATCTCTTTTATAGAATCACTATCTCTTTTATAGAATCACTATCTCTTTTATAGAGTCACTATCTCTTAATAAAGAGTCACTATCTCTTTTATAGGGTCACTATCTCTTTTATAGAGTCACTATCTCTAAATAAAGAGTCACTATCTCTTTTATAGAGTCACTATCTCTTAAACAGAGAGTCACTACCTCTTAAGCAAAGAGTCACTACCTCTTAAGCAAAGAGTCACTATCTCTTAAACAAAGAGTCACTATCTCTTAAGTAAAGAGTCACTATCTCTTAATAAAGAGTCACTTTCTCTTAAACAAAGAGTCACTACCTCTTAAGCAAAGAGTCACTATCTCTTAAACAAAGAGTCACTATCTCTACAATGAAGAGTCATTATCTCTGCGACGAAGTCGCTACTTCCATAATAAAGAATCAATATATCTATAGAATTTCATTGACGTTGAAGCTTCTATCCTTAAAGTCTATATTGTTGTGATAACAGCTGAATTTTTTTCTGTTACTACTGAAGTAGTTTGGATGAATCGCTGAAAATTCCTGCATTCTTATTATGTCCCAATGTTATATGCAATGTCTGTAAGAGGATTGACAAATTCTATTGAGTGTACATGAGGTTTAGAGAAAAATTATTTGCTGTCAATACAACATCACAGCACTTGATATCTGTAGGAAAATTGAACAGTTGATCAGAGTTTTAGCAAAAGGATTTTTCTTATTCATTTTCAGCGGCATGGTTGAAGTCTTGGATTTCATCGTTGGCAATCACAGGCTTCAGCTTTAGAAGGCTGAACAATGCAATCATGTGTTATTCCTGTGCTGCCATTCTTTTTCTTTTTAAGAGTTCACTTTTTGAGGTGTTCCAAAAAAAGAATATATCCAATGGAGTAAAACATGAAACACATGTCGCAGTAATATATCATTTGCAACATGTTGAAGATCCAAAGGAGCATGACAGAAAAAGCATCAAACAACGATTCTGCCATTGTCAATGTCTTGTATATCAAACGCTCATACTTTGAAGCTGCATTTTTGCAGTGTTCCAGAAAAAAAATATATCTAACGGAATAACAGATGTAAGACATGTCGCTGAAATAAATCACTTGGAACACGTTAATGATCCAAAGAAGCATGACAGAAAACGCACCAAACAACGATTCCGCCATAATCAGTGATTGAATAATCCAAAACTTATGTTTTCAAAAAAAAAAAAAAGGTAACGCAGTGATTTAATAACAACTTCACTTTGCTTGCTCTGACAATAAACTGAATTTTTTTCACAGAACACTATAATTAAAATAACTTTGGCATATGTTGCGAATATCTATTGATTTCAACACTACATGTATTGTTGCTTGCTTTGTTAAAATAACTAAATCAAATGATCTACAATGGTGTGGTAACAATAAAAAACGTAAATGAATAAAAAAAACTCGCTTTTTTTAAATATATATATTACTCGTATTAATTATATTTTACTGTAATTAACATTTAAAGTTTTAGAAATCTAATTTAGTTTTTTTTTACATAAATCATGTTTATATAGCAGTGTTTTGTTGAGTATTGTAATTTTATGTAATACAGGCTAGAGTTAAAAACTATTAAAAACCAATAATTCGAGCTAATTTAGCTTAAAAAAACTCAAAAGGAAATTACAACATTCACGTTAATTGGAGCAATAAAATTATCCAAAAAAAAAGATAAAATAGGCTTAGCTTTGATCAACTATCATGAACAAAATAGAGGTATATACTAAAAGAGAAATTAAAACACAAATATAAAGTTAAAAAAACTTACTAAGAAATAAGTAAACCAGAACTTAGCTTAGGAATTTTTCAAAAGGTAAAAAAGGTTTATAGTTGTATTCACAAATTACATCAGAAATGCAAAACTAGAGCTGTAAGCATTCGAACCGTTTTGACAAACCTAAAATGCAACTATTCAAAGAATAACTTTTTTAACGAGTATTAGCTCAAAAAACGTTTATAATTTGCCTCAAAGAGCAAAAAATGAATGCATTTAATGTGAAATGTATTAATAAGGAAAAAATATATAAAGATCTCTTAAAAACTACATGAGCGATAAGGCAACGAATTCTATGAGAAAATGCTTGAAAATAGTTCTTTAAAATTTCTTTAAAAAACTTTTTGAGGTATAAATTATTATGGTTCATAATTTCAGAACATCAAATTTTACGGGTTTGAATTCAAAATGCAAAATCACCATGTGCCTATCTACCACCATATTAATGATACCAGGCTCCGAGCTACAGAGCTCCCCCAACATATGAAAGCAAAACAATCCTAAAATGTTAAGAGGCCCCAAAAGTTTTTGAAACTATTCTTTGGAGTGATATTTTGACTTACATTGAAAAAGTAAATCTATTTGTAAGGACATAAAAGTGAAACGAGCCTTACAGTAGTCGCATATGATGTGTAACATCTGACATGTTATCGTGATAAATATGCAATAGTAACTTAAATCCTGAAAAAAATGAATCAGGTATGATTCGAAATAATTTTCTATCGAATTATTACATTAAAAATTAAATTAAAAAATTAAAATTAAAAATTTTATTTAATTAACACAAGGAGTACTGCAGTTTTTGATCAAAAATAATTATTCTTGTTCAATTTGGGGATGAGCTGAGACTGTGAATGAATATTAACGTCGCACTTTTCAGCTATACACGAGGGTGTTTGGTGACGGACCTCGTAATTTTGAACCATGGTCAAGTGACGAGGACGATGATTGAGCTGCCCCGCCCCTCTCCTAACTACCCCCACTTGGCTACCATGGCCACGAAGAGCGGAGACACAATAGGCCTGTGATAATTAAAGTATGACACATATACTTGTGATTTCAAAGTATTTAAAAACCGTTGAAAAACAGTCTCAATAACAGTGCTACTGTTAGTTGTCGAAACATTTCGACGGGTTCATTTATTCATTTATGAATTAATCTTAAACGTTTCATTTTTTAGAATCTGGAATACCCATTGGCATCTTATCAGTGCGTCGATACGGCCTGGTTTGCAAAATGTAGGATCACCCAACTGAATGAAATCTGGGAGAGCTAAGTTTGAAATATTTCATGCGAAAGAAGGTGTTAAGTCAGTGATATTTTTCACTAAAAAGAGCTCAATATTCTCTCTGAAACTTGCATCAGTATAAGACACAAAAGTACACTTTTTGAATCGAAGAGTTTGTGAGAAATAATTTAATCCGGCGAGAAACCTCTAAATCAATTCTCATTTAATAATCAATTCTCATTTTGGTTTAATTTTGGTAAAAGGGAGCAATGAACGATGCTTCTTTCCACAGATCTGACAAGATAATTTAGAAAAACAGACTTTATATTTAAGTTTAACGGGCTAGAACAGTGCTTTTCAAAATTTCCTTATTTGTGATCCATTTTTCAGTCATAATTTTCAGCGCTCCCCCTTCATACAACAACAATGTATTTGAATGCGAAAAGTATGATCTTCGGCGCTATAGCTACAATGCGACTTTAATATTATAAACTGTACATATTATGAATGTATGTATTATATTTTGGATTTTACAAGCCCATGTAAGTCACTAGTAATTACTAAACTTGGTTTTAATTTAGTATTGATAAATCAATTATTAAATACTTTTTGTGCCCTGATACATATATAAGTATCTTATATCAGTGTGAATATGTGTATTGTTACGTAGATCGGGGTTCGAGGATTTTATGCAAAATCCGACGTAAACAACAAGACAGTTCTTTAAGAGCGATGAGTATTTATTGTCGGAAATCAATCCTTGAAATACAGGATTCAACAGCAAAAATTCACAGAATAAATAACAGAAGGATTTCACACCTTCAACAGCACTCAGACACAATAAGCAGTGTCTAAATTACACGTATGTAAATGACTATTCACAAGCACAGCTGAGCTGATCAAGTTCAAGGCAAGTCTACTAATCGCTAATCAAAACAATGTTCACTACTCGCTGGTTGAAATCAGACTCGCTTTTCGCTGGCTGAAGCCAGACTCGCTACTCCCTGGCTGAAACCAGACTGACTCTTGCGGCGAGTATCACTCTATTTATAGCAGAGGCCGAAAGTTCCGGAAAGATGCGCTCGCGCCACAGATCGTGAAATTAGTGGATTTCTCTACTAATTTCTAGAAGAATCCAGAGGGTTCCGAACTCGCCAACATGGTCGCCAAATTGGTCACCAAAAATGATGCCAACTTGGCTCTATCGCCAATATTTCGCCAAGTTCCCATTGAATCGCCATTATAACGTAAGGGACGGCGTTACTTGTGAATATTACAATTTTATCATGAAATAAATATAGCATAGAGTAATAAAAAGGCATTGCACATCCAAATACAAATTATTTACATTATTTTATACAAAATTTGTAACAGTATTTTATTTTTTATCATGTCAGAATGTATTTTGTTTTGCTTCCTTTCGGTAAATTGAAAATTATTTTAAATCTTTTATTTTGGACTTAACGATATGCTCGTGTCTCCCCCCACCACCACGTAGGGCTGTCATGCCACCGAAGGGGGGCGCGCTCCACAGTTTTTTTTTTCCACATGCACGAGTCTTTTTTCCCCCATTTTCAGAAAAACTAGACAATTGGTAACTTAATCTTTTAGTCACCAAATCTGGAAATGAGATCTAGAATTAGTCGCCAAATCTGCAAATGGTATATGGAATTAATCGCCAAATCTGGAAACGGTATAATGAACTAGTCACCAAATCTGAAAATCCTTATTCCTGATGATTCTGAATGGAACAAAATTATTAAATTATTGTATTGTCATCGGTCCTTGACAAGTGTGCGGAATTTGGAATTAATCGGACCTCTTAAAGTGGGTAAAAATCTGAGTTCAAAGATTCCGTTTCATACAAGTGAAACTTATAAATACGTGTTAAAAAAGGCTGGCGGCTTGATGGCTACTAGAGTTGGACCCCCGATGCGAGGGTAGCGAATAGACACCACCAAGAGCGCTGATTGGTCAAATCAAATAGCGTGCACTCCCCGACTTCAAGTTACACATTTCCGTCCCTTTTCACGAAATCACTCCTAGAAAAATCCAGCACCGATAAGAAAGATATTACACATCAAAAATGTGGATTTGTCGAAGCCTGTGAAATTATTAAAATTGTTACTGACATATATAAAAACCAAGAGAGTTTTTTGATTATTATGAGTCAAAAGCCAAGGAAATATCCTTTACAAAGGAATATCAAAGTGTTCACAAGCAGATAGGGAAACTAGGATAACTGTCCTTGAAGGAAATAGAGGCACCGACAACATTTGAAGGCAGCTACAGTCAGAAATTTAAAATACTTATCTTTTCATACCAATAATAGATTCTCAAATCTGCAACATACAAGCATGCAGAAAAAAAGTACTAGGAGCTATTTGAACTGTATGGGTATTTTGAAAATATTTGTACTTTGAATGAGACCGAAATTAAAATAACAGGTTTGAAAACATCGAAATTTTACAATAATGGGGAGGGAATGGGGACTGAATTTTTAATTTTGACATTTTAAGTCATATCTGATCACCGATAGCGAAAAATTAATGAGAAAGCAAAGAGAAGAAAGGGAAAAAGGTGATTAATAAAAACATATTTCTACAAATGGCAGATGAAGATGAAGAATAGTTATTGGATTAGGTCACTGGGGTTGGAATCAACATTCTATACATACATGGATAATGAAACTATCGCAGTGTTCCCAAATACTGAAACAGTAATGGGAATTTTCTTGTTCATGTTGATTACTAACACGAGTGACGAACAGGGACGTCTTGAAGCATGGGCCAACTGGGCCCAGGCCCAGGGCCTCGACCACAATGCGGGCCTCGTCTCGTTTACGAATTGGCCTTAATAAGATCATGATTTGAATAATTTCCACTGTGAAAAGTTATTACTGGTTATATTCTTCGAAAAACTGGGAATTTCGGACGATTTTTCAACTGGTTACTTGTGATGACCGTCATCCACGCACAGGCCAAGTGTTACCACCATACACCATCATTATTCATACAGTCAAAGATCGAGACGGTTTGCACCTTTATACAGTAGTGTACTTTTATTTGTTTCGGATTATTGTTTGTACTAGTATTTGACAACGTATGCTATGTACTATCTACTTTTAAGAGTCATAGTTGGGGCCTACATTTTTGTAAGGGTCCACTTTTGGGAGGGGCCCAGGGCTTCAAGAAGCCTTTAGACGTCCCTGGTGACGAACATTCATTTTCAATACTCATGTTTGTTTTAAATGAATTGAGAAATCGTAGGACTCAATCCCGTTTGAATATTTCAGGGTGATTCAAAAAGAAGTATACAGTTTCCAAATGCTGTAAAACAGTAACAGTCAAAGACAAGCACCACCTCAGCGAACCATAAGGTATGCGGATTCTTAAAGTTTGGGTCTCACCCCTGACGGAAGTGGCGTAGGCAGTAGCATGTGTGTGTGCATGTCATGGGCAGTGGCGTGACGGAGAATATTAGGCCCCCCCTGCAAATTCGAGTTTAGGGCCCCAAGCCCAAATACTTAAAACTTTGGGCCCTTTAGAGTTCCTGCCTTCCTCCGCAATGCGGGGGTGTACGCTACCCCACTGGTCATGGAACTAGTAAGTCGAAACACAGCATCTATAGTAGAAAAGACTTTTGTGTGTGTGTACTTGAATTTAGCAAACTGTCATGGAAGCAATTTTTTGGATATGTTAACTCTTTGGTTGATGCACAATTTCAGGACGACATTAACAACTTCATTCTCCAATTGGATGGTGTACCACTACATTAATCGGCCAACGTGCGAAATTACCTCGATGAACATCTCACTCACCGATGGATCGAACGAGTCACTGACTACAATATGCCACTTACTCACACACACACAATGCCCACATAAAAAATCTGACTTAACACTTAGCGATTTCATCCGTGAAAGTACGTAAAGAACAATGTGTTCGTCTCTTCCCTTCCTAATGGTCTAGTGGAACTGAACTAGCGTATCACAACCGCTGTCTATTGACTTTATTCAGGTACCTTAACACGCGTTTGGGTGGAAATGGATTAACGGCTCAACGAGTGTCGTGTGACTAAAGTTTCACATACAGAATATCTGAGAGTGCCTCCAACAAAATCTTAAGTAATCCCATGCAATTATGTTAAAAATTACATATAACACACCACTCAATAAACCCCGGGTCTAACTAATAAAACAACAACTTTTCTGAAGAATTAAACTTTATTTATCAAGATTCTCCCCTTCAAGAGTGATATATGCAGCCGAGCACTCTTCTAATTTTTTAATACATTTTTCGTTGAACGATTTGTCTTTGCCCTCAAAATCGGCTTCTACTTCAACAATCACTTAATCATTTGAACCAAGCTTCTTTTCCTGTAAATATTTTTAAAATATGCAAACATCCGGTAGTCATAGGGTCTATATCTGGACTGTATGGTGGGTGGGGAAGTAATTCGAAGTCCAGTTCGTTCAATTTGACCATCGTTTTCATTGACTTTTGGCACGGAGCATTGTCTTGTTGAAACAGTGCTTTTTTTCATTATGCATTTGAGGACGATTTTTCTTTATTTTTTGATTGAGTTTATCCAATAATGTCATTCAATATTCACTATTAACTGTTTTGCCTTTCTCAAGGTGGTCAATAAACAAAATTCCATGCGCATCCCGAAATACGGATGCCATAACATTGCCAGCTGACGATCTTTTTCATTCAGGCATGTAGTAATGGACCCATGTTTCATCCATTGTCACATATCTACGTAAAAAAAATCCTTTTTTTTTTTTTTGCTTTTACAGCTCCAAACAACGCTCTGAATCATCGATGTGTTGTTGTTTTTGATCGACAGTGAGCAAACGCGCGCGCCACCCACTTTGAGAGAGAACCCAGCTTTCTCATTCACAAATAATTATGTAAAGTAGCAAATGCACTGCCTTTTGATATCTTTAAAAATTCTCTGCTATATCCCGCAACTTCAATTGACGATAGGCTAATGCAATTTCACGCATTTTTTTGATAATTTCTGGAACAACTACAGAATTTGGGTGACCTGAATGTTCAACGTCGTTTGTGTCTGTACGACCACGTTTTAAGTCAGCATACCATCTCTTAACAGTTGTTTGCGATGGAGCAGAGTCCGGATAATACTTATCAAGCCATTGTTTAGCTTGAACAGTGTTTTCCCCGATCAGAAAGCAATGTTTAATTAGCACACGAAATTATTTTTCATCCATGGTTTCCAAACAGTTGCTACAAAAAACCACTGTAACTTTTCAACTATACAAGATATTATCTCAAAATTTTAACACGTGCCATTTGATAGTTAGCATTACTAGGATACGCTTAGAAACGTTAGAAGGTTTCACACCATCTATATGTTAGGTCCGGAACTTATTGTGTGATGTGTTAATATCTAAAATTGTTCTTGATTTATAATGTATTGAAGTTGTATCCTTCTTTATGAATCACTCTGTATAAGATTGATGAGCATTAAAAAATAAATATCATTAACAGAGATGATTTTAAAGACATAAATAATGACTTTGCGAATTTTAAAAAAATGTAGAAAACGAATTTGTACGGGATGAGCTATGTTATCCCTTAGTGAGGGAGAGTCGTAAGGAAGATTAGCAATATTCAAAAATAACTTCAATTTATTTTCTGTAAATAACAACACAAATTGTATTAACCAAAGTTAAAAGATGCACCCAAATACCATATATGGAAAACAATAGCTAGGTAGACAAGATATGAGAAGATTTAAATAATCAGATCACTTACATCTAGGCACTATCTTCTAATTTTTTGCGACCTAATCAAATTAGATCCTAATTGACAAATCGTCAACTTTAAATTACAATAATCAGATATGAAGTATCCACGCCGCACTTCACGTTTTATCAATTACTGTTAGCCGCTGCAGTCTAACACCTCGCTCTTTTTAACTCGAAAGTCTAATCTTTATATACAAGTCTTAGTTTACATACTCGCATCTTCTTCTTCGAAGGAAGGCTTTCAATAGATTAAATTTAAAAGACCCATTTTTCCCCAAGAGGACTGTTAGTGAGAAGAATCTGAATAGACCCGTGACAAATTTTCATTTTATTATGGATTGCTTTTACTGAACTTTACATGCATAAACACAAAATTGGATAAAGGAATCGAAGGTAGGGCCTATTTTTGCATAGGGGGCCAAGGCCTTAAAAAGTCTTAAAATATCCCCTCAAGGGACTATGATCCATTGGCCAAAGTGAAAGAACTACTACACAAAGAATACCTTTCAACAATTGGGAGGAGATATTCCATACATAATAGGGTGATCGTTGTGGGATATCATTGTTAATGTTGAACAATGCCTTCTTGTCATTTTGTAGGGGGTGGTTGATATGAAGAGTGGTTATCTTAAAGGAATGAAAGTGTTTGAACTTGTAATAACAAAAGCATTTTAGATACCTCGATGTGTCACCAATACTTTGTATCCAACTTTTGGGCTTGACATCTATTTTGCAATGTTTTTATAACATTATTTAACCTTATTGACAAATTTTATTGAAATTTTTATTACTAGTTTGAGAGGAGCAGAGTTTGAGAGGAGCCAAACACTCACTTAAAAATATAATGAATGGGTCGTTTTAAAAAATAATTAAAAAATTTTCTCGAAGCTGTAAGTTTCAAAGAAACAATAAAACTGAGCCTAGGTTTCAGTTAAACAGAAAAAAACTAAACTAATGCATGTTGCTATTATGTGAGTTCTTGAAATTAATAAAAGCATTCCAAAATCTGAACACGCTACATCTCAAATTAAATGTATGTCGTTTCTAAAAAACGCTTAAATTATTCTTCGCTGACCCCAAATTTTTCCAAAACTTATCTCTTTCTTCCTCTAATCAAAAGAACATTATTTTTAAACGACAAATGCAGTTCATTTTCTTCATTGATATAATAAAATTCAGCACATTCTGCAATGCGTGGGGTTTTCATGTGAGGAGGCTGTTGCTTCTAGTCTGCCGTTCTTAGACTTTGTGAAGATTTATGGACTCATGGACCTGGTCTAGTTTCACTAGGCCAGAAGGGGATTAGTCCCACCACAACCATAAAATTCAGAAAATGAATGTAAAGGAAGAAACATATACACTGGTGTGCAAAAATTAAGGACGAAGTCGGAAAATTAGCATATCAGCTGAACGAAGAGGCAGAGCGGACAGAAAGACCAATCAGGAGATTAAGTGAGGTGATGTACGGTAGCACATGCGCAGATATGCAGATAGACGTAATGGGGGAGTGTCTGAGTAGTAAAGCATGTTGTCGGTGTAAGATTAGTATTTCTGGCAAAGAGATTGCACACCGTATAGCAGTTAAAATCACACCGAGTTGCTGCCTCAGCGAGAAATGGCGAATAATCAATCTGTTAGACGACATCTGGATGCTTTTACCCGAGGTCGAATCATTGGGAAGTTGGAGGAAGGTCGCAGTGTGACAAGTGTGGCTGCAGAGTTCGGAATTGCTCACAGCATCGTTTCACGACTTTGGAGACAATTTCAAACTACAGGAACAGCTATCCGGGGGTTCAGTAGTGGTCGTCCACGAGGAACCACACCCGCAGATGACCGGTATATTGCCTTACAGGCCAGAAGAAACAGGCGGCAGACAGCGGAGAAATCGCTAGACACACGACACAGGCGACTGGACGACCGATATCGCGTTTTACCGTGGCCAGAAGACTGCACGGTGGTGGTCTGTTTGCACGACGCCCTGTACGGTGTGTACCTCTAACGCCTGCCCATCGGAGAAGGCGTTCTCTGTGGTGCCGGGAATACCGGAATTGGAGAGACAATGAATGGGGACGAGTACTCTTTACAGATGAGAGCAGATTCAGTCTGAGTAGCGATTCTCATCGCATACTCATCTGGAGAGAGCGGGGAGCCGCAATCATCCCTCGAACATCATTGAAAGGGACAGGTATGGAGGTGGCGGTGTTCTCGTTTGGGGAGGCATCATGCTTGGTAGTCGTACAGACCTTCACATCTTCGACGCAGGTTCAGTCAACGGGACCCGTTATTGTAACGAGATTCTTCTTCCATATGTGCGTCTTTTTAGAGGCGCTATGGGTCCACAGTTCCTTTTCATGGACGACAATGCACCATGTCATCGCACAGTAGCTGCCGAACAGCTCTTAGAGAGTGAAGATATTGAACGCATGGATTGGCCGGCACGATCTCCGGATCTCAATCCCATCGAGCATGTATGGGATTTTCTAGGCAGACGCTTGGCAGCTCGTACCTTACCGCCAGTAACGATTCCGGAGCTTCGATTGGCGCTGCAAGACGAATGGGCAGCAATGCCTCAACAACTCATTGACACCCTCATTCTCAGCATGGGCAGACGCTGTGAAACCTGCCTAGCAGTCAGGGGAGATCATATCCCCTACTAAAGACCGGATATTTCTTGCTGGACACCCATCACAGGGATGTTTCGGCCTTCAGTCGCATTGCGCTCCATGCTACTTTTTCAATAAAGCTTCTTTTTTTATCCCTCTGATTTCTCTTTTAGTAAGTGTAGCTTACATTACTCATGTCCTTACGTATTGGGGATCTTACGGTATTAAATGTGTTGATTTGGAATGCTTTTGTACAAAGTTATATTGAAAAAACCGTCTCGTCCTTAATTTTTGCACACCAGTGTATATATATATATTTGACTTCTATTTTCAATTTACGTCGTACTTTGAAGCTACACTAGGGCTATTGACAATTCACCTCTGATTTTTGACTTTCGGTCAAGTGACGAGGGTGATACCGGACCTGCCATGAATCTCTCCAAACTCAAAACCAAGCTGACGTAAGGATTTTTAGCTCCAACAAACTTAATGTGTATCAATTTCCTCTAAAAAGTGGATCTTCATTTTCATCAGGACTTAGAACACTCGACTAGACAAAGCCGACAAATAATTAGTGACCGCAACCACCACGAAATGGGAAAGTGAACCTCTAACAAACATTGATAATATATTATAAATATTTAAAATATGTTTTTATATCACTAGTGATATACACGATAGTACGTAAGTTTGTGTAAGGGATTTATATTCCTTCTTCCCTCAAACCCGGCTAGATATGTGGGAAAAGCTAAATGATCAGACTACATGATGAACTTGTTGTTTATTTGTCACAATATTCATCACAGACACATTAATACTCTAAGTAAGATAAATTTGATCAACTAGAGGACTAAGATGAGACAAGATAGTGGGGAGGGGGGGGGATAATATATACGCTCATACAAATGTATTCTTACGATAATTTATACAAAGCTTGTTTTAAGAAGCGCACTCATAATTTAACTCTCTAACTTCTATTTGAAATAAAAGCACAGTAGCTGAACTCTTGCAATCCTTTAAAATATTCGACGTGGTTTTAAACACTTCTCCAATAGTTGACTTAAGCACTTCTTCGAGATTCCAACTTCACGCTTCGCACACTGTTTACGTATACGTATTACCGTCGATTTGCTTGCTTCTCACTTATTCACTTCACATCCAAGCTATCCTCACTTCACTTCCAATGTGTCCTCACTCCACTAACTCTCAAAACTCGCGAATGCAGAATATATATATATATATAAAACTTAATTTGCATAATGACATTTTCCTGTCCTGGGTGAAAATTGATTGAAAGAATGCTGGCTCTAAGAGGAAATCCCAAGGAGTTAGTGAAAGGACGCGTGTAGATCCGTCACAAGTTAAAATGACATAATAATAATTCAATAGAGGAAATTAAACCAGAAACACAAAAAAATGCTAATTGAATAATAACTATCGGAATTTTATCACAGAATAAATTAAATAATTACTTGATTTTCGATAAAATTAAATGATCTTATCTTCAAAATATCCCTTTCCGCGATAATCAAATGTCGGTACTTTGGGTGGAAAATCCAATAATTAAATAATGAAAAAGTTTTGTTTCTTAATTATCCATTTTCTCCCTTTTTTTAAAAACTAACTACCCTTCGCTAGCTTTCATGGTGTTTCCTTTCTCGCCCTCTCTCTCTCCTTTCCAAAATCGTCCTTTATTTCTCCTCTTAAGTTTGATGCTGTAACTTTAACAGAAGGTCGTTGTGACTTTTTAAAGTGACATCATGAATAATGAATGATACCCCCCGCCCCCAGCAAAAACACTTTTTCGGCAAAAGACGAAAGAGAGAAGGAATTAGTATTTTCTTTTAGTTTTCCTTTTTCGCTCCGCCTTTACAAAGCATTTTTCTGAAATTCTAAAATGAGAATATGAAACAGTTTTCTCTTGTGGTTGCGGGTGAATTTATCAATCAATTAAATTTTGATAGATTTCTTTATTAAAGTATTCAGTTTCCATGGAAGAAGAGTGATCGATTGGTTTTTAATGGTGAGGATTATAATGATGACTCAGTATGGAATTGAAAGAAAAGATTAAATGAATTGATTCAATATAATTTTGCTTAAAGGCATTGAATTATATTGTATTAGTTTATACTTTTCAATAATGTTTAAGCCATTTTATCCAGTCATCTAAAACAGATGCACTTATATGTAGAAAGAAAAAAAAAGAAGTTTCGTATCATCAAACTAGTGTAACTCCACAGTCTGAAATTGCTTTTTGACTCGCTGGGTTCCTTTTTCAATTTTTGTTGAATTGTTTTACCTTTCTTCGTTTTTTTACATTTATTATATTGTTAAGTGATTTTTTTTATTATGTTTCTGCTATTTATTCTTACATGTTTTTTTTTATGTTTCTTATATTTTTCAGTCATATATATATATATATATATATATATATATATATATATATATATATATATATATATATATTATAGGACTAAATAAGCTATTGCAATTTCTAAATAAAGAAAAAAAACTCCGTGATTTGAGACCGAATGCTTGACAAAACTAGTACACACACACACACACAAAATAAATAAGTTTATATCAAATAAAAGAATTTTAACGATGAAGAAATTTTGAAATAATAATAATCATAGAACTTGAAACTTACTTTCCAGCATGTATTTCTATTCAATGGCGTGTTATGTAATGGTCCTCCAAACGCCTAGTTATCAAATTCTGAGAGGCCGGTGCCAACCCGATCTTATAATAGATGTAGTTGTCATTACACAAACACTAAGTATAACCACAAACACAAAGAATTAATAATTTTTATTAAACTAATTGTATTTGGTAAACAAGTACGAGAAAGATCAAATAATACTTAAATAATCAAAAATTATCTTAAATGTACTTGCAGAAGTTTATAATTGTTGCTCCCACAAAATGAAAGATGCCTCTGATCTGACGTTCAGTAAGATTTAACCAAGAATTTACAAAATAGGCTTCACTATCAAATCCAATAAGCGCCTGGACTTAGGCAATGAAGTACAAATCAGGTGATGAATCTAACCTTCAAAGTGAAAATCTTGGCACAGCTGGTCGCGAACTTAATCCTAATATCTCGCTTATCAACTTTCATCCTAATCTCTCGCATAATGCAGACCTTGCTTAGTGATTTTCTTCTTTTCCCTCCACTTAGACAAAAGGTAGTTAAGAGTAAGTGAGATAAACATTTTGGAAGTGATGAAAAATTGAAGAAAGCAGTGAGTGAATGAGTGAATATTAACCTCTCACTATTCAGCTACATAAGGACTTTTGGGGACGGACCTCGACATTTTGAACCATGGTCAAGTGACGAGGACGACACCTGAGTTGGCATCCCCTCTCTTTAGTTCCACACCAAAGGGAGGTCGTGTGAGCCTTGACTTATTTAACGTGCACCGGCTTCCTCTGCACGGCGGGTCTTCAGCGGTACCAGGCTCGCCAAGAGACCGTTACCTTAACCACTAGGCTACTGCAGCGACAGAGAATCCAGTGACCCCCTGGCTCAATGCACTGGTGACAGAAAGGTATAAAATAGGAATTTTGAAGCTCGTGAAAAAATACGACAAATGTTTAAATGTAGAGATGTGAAGGAAACTTTGAGATATAGCAGAATTTTTTTCAAAAAATATTGAATTTTACTATTTATTTATTCATAACTAAACGATTTTTATTTTCTGCATGGCCCTTGTAGCATGATCATGTATAGAAAATTATCTCTCGTAGAATCAAGTTGCAGTCATTTCAACTACTTGCAAAATGAAATAAGCAGAAGAAATATATATCTAGCTTACAGAATATATCAGGGAGCCAAACCACATTTACTCTCCCTATATCTATTCTCCTTTTTTATCGATACTCACTATTCTTATTCCTCATTATGTTATTCCTGGGTCGTCGGTGTGACCCGTCGGACGCCAGACCGGAAGGCCTGGGTACGATGCCCGATGTCACCAAACACTCGCCGAGTGCAAACAGAAAACGTGGTCGTTAAATCTGTGGGTCCGAATGGTGTCGCCATCTATCGTGAGCAAAATCATGCTGTCACCTTCATGGGCTCAAAGCTTAGGCTAATGACAGACGTATCTCTAGCCCGTTGTCATGATGAATTTCGTGGGCCTCGATCTGACATGTCAGACAGGTGGCATAACCAACACCAACAACATGTTATTCCTAATATCCATTGTATTGTTATTTTTATCCTTTATATATTATTCCTATAACTTCATAATTTTCAATTCCTACAATTAATTCACTCTCCCCTATATATATATATATATATATAATCAAAATTTCTCTACAAGAGAGAGATGAATAAACATGATCAAATTGAAAAGAATTGAAATTGTAAGAAAAGCAGACAATAGCTTTTAAATGGAAATAAGAAAAATCAAAATAATAAAGATAAATATAAAAAATATAAAAGCATGGATGCTACAGTATTATAAACATTTCTGACACTTAGGACAGCTTAAATATAAAATAATTTATATAAAAGTGGGATTGAACATGTTTCGTGGCCAGTCAACCTTCACCCTTTCTGTTAACAATACTGAGCAAAAACCTATTAAAAATAATGGATAGAAAATCTAAATCCATTATGAAAGAAAGGTAACTTACCTTATATTATATTATATATATATATATATAAATTTATATATACATATATTCAATCGTTAATAAAATACTTTTTATTCACCCATTCAAGTTCAAATATATATTTTAAACTTGTAATGGATGACACTTGATGTTAATACAGCTTTAAATATTAATTCATTAATTAAATTTTGATTTTCATTTTAAATTTATTCTGCATTATTTCTGATGAAATTACTACTATCTGCAACAGATGGCGCCAGTACGTTTTTCTAACGAGGTAGGAATGAACTTTTAAAAAAACTTATATTAATTGTTTTTTTTTATCTACACACCATTCCTATTATCCATATAGGAATACTACATATTATCCATTATATGCTGGTCTTACATCTATATTTTATTGTTATCTACTATTTCTGTTATCCATTGTATTATTCCCTATTATCCTTTCTCTCATTAACCATTGCACACAATTGATTCTATAATCCATTGTGTATTATTATCTACTATTTCTGTAGTTGTTGTTGCTAATGCCACTTGTATGACGTAGTCAGATTGAGGCCCACAGAATACATCATGGCATCGGGCTAGATTGTACGCCTGTCGTTAGCCGTAGCTTTGAGCACCATTCAGGCGACAGTACGATTTGGCTCAATTCCACCCCAATTTTGAGGTGAAACACCTGGGAGTGGTCAGGGGCCTCCCACCTCTCTTTCCCTTCCACTAACCTCATGAGAGGACTTGCGGCTCGATGGCTATTTGGAGTACCCTCATGCCGCGAAGGGGCACTATACATTTACAAACATCCATGCCTTCTCCGGGATTCAAACCCAGGCCATACGAAATAGTAGTCAGCGTCGCTAACCACTATACCGGATTGGCGACTATTCTATATCCATTATATTTATGTATACTATTCCTATATCTTTTATTTTCTCGTACCTTGAGCCTTTAGAAATAATTTATTCATGTTGAATATAATTTTACAGATCGTAATTGGAAAATTGTGCGTTTAATGCAATTAAATATTACATTAAAAACACAGTAATTTTGAAACGAATAACTTAGGTCAAAACAAAACAAAAAAAATCATAACACATAGTCACCCTGACTCTTCCCGATAACAGTAATAACTCAAATGAATTATCCATTGCCTACCCTGAATGCTTTTACATAGGGTTTCAATTGCACTTAATCTTGTATTGTAAGGACGGCTTCTGAGGAAGCGCAATATCTCCCAAAGGATACCCTGAATAGAGGACTAGCTAATAGGATGATCGAGTACCATTCCCGCGAAAATCAGGACACAGGGCAGTGTTAAAATCTCTTTACACCTTTCATGATATGCAAATGGAGAAGCGTTTAACCGGAGAAGATAGCGTTCGCGGATCGATCTTTTGTAGTCTGCGGGCGTATCCTGAATAGGAAGAGAGATTGTTATTAATACTATCTAAGGAATGGGAATCTGCAACCGTTTGCGTGTATTAGCCGCACTGTGTTTCTGATTCAATATTAAGATTATCAACTCCTTGTTAAACCTTATTGATTCTCCTAGCAAAGCTATAGAACATACAATATCTTTATAGAGAGATTTATGTTTTAAAACATAACAAAAGATTATGTTTTAAAACTTTTATTGTAATTATTAAGTGAGGAATTTGTCTTTTTGGGGGGTGGGAGGGGGGTTGTTTTTCGAAGACGAAGCTCTTGGTTTTCTTCAAGACTGGTTAAAAAAACTACCTATTTTTAGTATTTGTAAAAGTAACCACAAACTTGGCACTGTCTTTGTGTGATACTAAATAATCAGTCCAATATTGGAATACTTTTTTTCGCGATAAAAAACGTTCAAATATAAATATTGTTTTCTAATATTCGTTATCCTTTAAAGAGGAAGTGTACTTTATGATATTTCTCCTTTAAATGTGATTCAATCTATTTTTCTAGTGTAAAATGTATTTCATATTCCATCTTAAGCATCACAATGATAAATAATTGTAAAACTTTACGTCTGGGAGAAAACCGGTTGCGTAACATACACCCCCGCAACACCCGCATGGCGGGGGGGAGTGTTCTACGGAGCCCAAAGCCTGCCTGCCTGCCACCCTTTGTAAAATCCAAAACCTGACTTTGTAGGAGGCCCAAAACTTGACTTTACAGGGGGGGGGGATTTTCTCCGTTACGCCACAGGAGAAAACATTCATGTTTTTCGAACGTTTCTAAGCATTTAAAGAATAAATACTTGATTAGTAAAAAGGTGTTTTCTTTACTGCATTATGTTTATATCATAATTTGAACAATTTTTCAGTCCATTATTAAGTTGTCAGTCATATAATGGACTATCTATGTCAGAATTAATTATCTACTTCTTTAGTAATCTTACTACTCTGCCGTAAATTTCTATGTCCATATACTCGAAGAACTTCTTCCATCCACGTTTTTGCAGTTTTGTTTCAGATTGATTTCTTTTTCCACGTCAATTGCTTCTCGAGCGAACATTTACTCCCGAAAATGGAGCAAGTAACCAGACAGAGGTTTGACAATGACTGTTTTGTCGAAAATCACTTTACAGCTTTACATTTCGTTGACAAGACCCTAACAGTTGGTCCCAGACTTCATATGTCACAAAGATGCATGCTATCTCCTCTAAACCAGTGCGTTTGGAAAGCAACCCATAGGTGCTACAATAATTCTTCAAGGTTGAGACTCTTAGAAACTTCCTGATAATCGTGCCTATGTCCTCTTTCTGCCCCGTAGAACTAGGATAGGAGTTAGTTCCAGACATTTCATGCAGTTTACTTATTCTACAGTGTATCCCAGAATCATTGGTACAAATTTTAAGAGGAGGTAGGGGGAATCACAAGGATTCCGATTTGCATAGCAACTCATGGTCGGAGACAACTTCGTTCGGCGTTTGGTGGCGTTGTTCACACGAACATTGATGGAAGCAGATCTGAATTACCGCAGCCGTTTGAGCTGTCATCACCCGCAGTGGAATATGGAACGTTTTACGATCATCTAGCTGGCAGATATGCACTGGATTTACGGATTGGCATAAGGAAATGCCCAAGCAGCTCGAGCATGATACTCGGATCCCTTCGAACTGTATCCAACACATTTTCCTCCATGCTGGGAGTTCGAGTTACTCGTGGCCTGCACTCTCTATGCCTATTACCTAGTAATGATCCCTATTCCCACAAATTGTGATGAAAAATAGTAAATATCTGGTGGTCCGGTACATTATACCCTTCGTGATACAATCTTTCTGCTCTTCGCACAATTTTTTCTACCAATCCATAAATATAGTGCATATCTACCAGCTAAGTGTTCGTAAAATGTTCCATACTCCCCTGTGGGGGGGGATGAGAGCTCAAGTGACTGCAATACTGCAGATCTGTTTCCACCAACGTTTTTAAGAATAACGCCACTTAGCGCCGAACGAAGAGGTTCCCACTCAAGGATTGCTATGCAAATCTGAATTCGTGTGTGCTATCCCCTATCTCCCTTTAAAGTGTCACCCCTATGATCCGGAGACACTTCGTATATCTTTGACAAAAAATTGTTCTTTTTACTTAAAATTTGTTACTTCTTAGCAGACCAGCTGTCTGCTACCCCCTCTCCTTTTTGTTTTTTTTTCCGGCACCCCTGGAGAAAAGATTCAATAAAAGATTTCATCTTTTCAAAGCTTTTAATATATTGGCCGCACTTGTTGTTAACTGAAAATGTTCATTCAGTTATTTCATGTAGTACATGAACCAATTGCACATGTATATAGGAATGATGGGCAGTTATTTTAAGGAGGAAATGCTATTAATTGTGTTATACGACGGAGTGATATATGACCCATTCGTATAACTTTCAATATGTGGCGCCAAAAAGAAGGTAAGCTGGACTAAACCTTGCCCTAAGAGGACCAATAATGTCTGGGATAGTGTCCGAGTACGCTGTGTGCGATACCCTCCTTTTCAATCAAGAATAGAATATATCCAAAATAGAGTGAAATAGTGTGGCTTGGATGATTTAAAAGATGCAGTTGCAATTGAATGAGCAAGGAAGAGCGAAAAATGGAAAGTTAACTTTATGGGGCAGAATTAGTGCTCAAAGCGTCCTAGCGTCGAGCTTGGACGTTGTGAGTTTAGGCTAGAAAAGCCTATCCTACGATGCGACAAAGTATTTGCCGTAGGTGTATGTGCAAAGACGAAAAACGTCTTGAGAAAATGTATGAATTCAAATTTTAAATAGGAATATTTTTACCAAACCTTTTGTGATTATGTGTTCGCTACCTGTAAATGTTAATAAACTTTGGTTCACTGCTCCATAATGCCAATACTTTTCCAAGGGTACCATATTTGTCAAAATCAGTGGGGAAACACCTGCTGCTCTCACTTCGTAAGTATTATTTAAGAGCTTTGTCTGAATAGAAACACAGAACTTCAATAAATGTATCCCTTCAACATTGTTTTGGCAAGTATGGAACTCTCGTCTCAGAGGTATGTGAGTGATTTTTCCTTTATCCCATGGTATTTGTCTTTTTGGTGAAGTCAAGTGACACGCTCTCAAGATGTCTTAACGATTTTTTCCTATTTTAAACTATTCGCATTGTCATTATTTTTCCTATTTTCTCCGTTTTCTATTTTTACCTAACTTAACCCCGATCACGAATACAATGTTTTTGGTAAATTAACAAATTTTTTGTATAACTCGGCAAAATGTGGCCCATTTATTGATCTATGTAGATCAATAAACACACATTTAATATATTACCATACTTCCACACGCGTTAATGGACTGTTTTGTGTGCGTGCGTGCGTGCGTGCGTGCGTGCTATAATTATTATTTTTAAATGTTTAGTATTTTGTTTTCTATTAACATGTTATTTGCAATGACAATATGCTATTTGTCGAAGAATTTCTAAGATTTTACTTGTAAAATTAAAGAAAAAAAAGTAGTTACATATTCTTTTTAGGATTTGTATTCAAAATAAGTTTTCAAACACATTAATGACAGCCGCTTAGTAACGATTCGAATGCCAGTATACATTTCATACACAAATATCATTCATAGATGGCGCCACGGTAGGCTAAGATCCAGCGCCAATTCTAAAAATTATATGATATACACTGTGAAATAAATAATTCTTTAAAATACAGTGAAAATCGCTTAACACGAAACTGAGGGGACTGAAATATTGTTTTGTGGAAAAAGAATTTTGTGTTAAAGAATATTGCAAAATAGAAACATATATTCAACAAGAATAAGTTTATTAGAGTACCTTTTATTTACATATATATATATATGCATGTATTGAATAAAAATCAATGAAATAAGAACATTTACAAGAACTTAATGAAATTTAATACAAAATTTTCAAGTTTTTGAAAAATAAAACATTTATTGAATTTTTGGATAATAATTCGATTTTTTTCTTTGCAATGTTTTTCTTAGTATCGAATTGTCCACAAATTGTTCGATGCCATCCATTTCGTTATTTATTTCACCATTGGTATGAGCATCTAAATAACTGTGTACACTTTTCAAGATGTTTCTCATTTCGGATGGCATGGGAACAGGAGATGCATTATCAGTGCCGGATTATCCATTGGGCACTCAGGGGTCCGGAAGCGCTCGGAAAGGATAAGCTGGACTTAACCACATTTTTTGGTTATAAATTTCGATTCGACAGTGCCAAGGAGATGTAGATCTTCTGCGACCAGGGCATGAAATGAGCTTAAATCAGCACTGTGCATTATTCATTTCATTTTTTTCATCCAAACTTGCATCAACGATGTTTTTGAGCTTTGAACAAACTCCAACATGTCTTTGTCTGACATAATTGGGGCTGTACATGCATTACCAACAACCACTGCAACTAATTATTCCAATGATACAGTAGGACAGTCCAACAACACAGACACTTTCTGAGACATTTCATCAGGTGTCAACTCAGTTTTAGTATCCAAAAGGGAAATCTTTTCGTGTTTAGAGAAAAAAATGCATGGAAATGGAAATGCATAGTAGTTTGTCGGGAACTTTCTATTATTTCGTGGTAACCGATATTTTGTCTTAAGGTATCCGACTACCCAAAAATTGTGAATTTTGCCAAAAATAAACAAATTTTTTTATGATTTAATTTCATAGACCATCTTATATTAGCTTTATAAAAATAACAAGTTTATTATTTTTCGTTCACTAGCACAAAAACTACAAGTGTTTTAGTAAAAGCAGATGCCACTACTTTAAGCAAGATGTCATACTTTAAAATACGTTTTACTCGAAATGTGTGATTTTTTTTTTAAAGATGCTCAAACGAGGGCAGTGATTGCTAAAAGTGTTTCGAAAAAAATTATCTGAATTTTGTGTGTGTATGTTCTGTATAATAGCAAAAGTCTTTCATGGTATCCGACTACCCTAAAACTGTGAATTTTGCCAAAAATTGACAATTTGTTTTATGATTTTATTTCATGGGCCATCTTATTAGCTTTATAAAAATACCAAGTTTGTTATTTTCCGTTCACTAGAACGGAAACTACAAGTGTTTTAGTAAAATCAGATGCCATTACTTTAAGGAAGATATACTTTAAAACGCGTTTTACTAGAAATGTGATTTTTTGAAAATACTCAAACGGGTCAGCGATTGTTAAAAAAGTTTTGTACATATTTAACTGTGAAATTTTTTCTGTAAGTTCTGTATAATAGTAGAATTGTTTTAACCTTCAGATTTATCAATCACTGTTTTATTACAAATTTGCATACACTTATGTTAATATAATCACTGTTATTTTAAGCAATTTCATATACCTTATATAAAATGCTGTATTTTTTGTAAAGTTTAAAATATTTCTTATCCTGGGTCATTTCAAAAATGAATAACATAGCAACACATCAGAATTGAAAATTTTTTCATTAACTTTTGGTACTGAATCGGCCACGTTTATGTTATTCTTTGTTAATTTTTATCATTTTGTCCCACTTTAGTAAGAAAATTTCTTTTTATCTTCTTAATTTTAGCATATTTTTGTTAAAGTATACTAAGCAAATCTAAAAACTACAAAAAAAATTCCTATATCTCGATTTTATTTTTAAAAAAGTTCTCACAAGTATTCGGATCCCTTAAGCGTTTTATTATAATTTAATGGAAATGTTGTGCAGCCTTATAGTGTACCGATTGAACTAATTTTTCAAGAATATGAGACTTAGTAATCAGATTGCAGAAATGCTCATACGTAATGCTAAATGTTTTTTTTTCTTTCCTTGATTAGGTTATTTCTGAGCAATCTTTGTTTTACATTTCTGTAATAAATTCATGTTTAACCGCTAATTTCAAATGATACCATTAATAAGTTTTATTTTTAATATTTCATTTTCTGTTTTTTATTTTAAAAATTACTTCTTAATTTTCTTCTCTAGTTTTCTTTATCAACATAAATTCAAATCCAAAACCTTATTGTATTCTTTTTTTATTAATTTTTTTTGTAGCCTTAAATTAAATTTTTATTGAACATTCAATTGCACAAGAATATTCATTTGCATCAGTACACGAGCGCATAATATGTGTTAAAAGATTAATCCTCAACTAAATAGATGGACAAATTTATATTTTCATTTACTTTCTCTTCTCTAAAGTGCCAAAAATTCTATCTGAAATGTATTCCACATGCGAGTAAGTGTAGCTCCAAGGCATCGCTTTGGAACCCATAAGCTGTCCATAGTCCCTGACTTGTCAGGATTCTTTGGATAAATTTCCGAGAGAATTAAACGCATAACACTGAATTCTAGTTCTGTCTTTTAGAATTGTCAAATGTATTTTTCTCTGAATTCATTTGATCTCTTTTCTACAGGGTATTCATCCAATCGCTGCTAGTAGAAAGGAGTAAAGTAGAAGATGTATAATTTCTAAGAATTTTAGTAAATGTCTCCTCTATTTTTACAAAAGTTGGTGACTTAAAAATAGTGATGAAAATAATATAATCAGAAGAATCCAACAGTAGCTTTCGTGCTTTTTAAACTTGAATTGAATAGGATTGAATTCTGGCAAAAAATCATTTAAGTGTTTTAATAAATAATACATTTTCTTTCATGGGACATGCGTATTAGTGAGATTTCGTGATATATTTGGAATGCGTATAATCCTACAAATAAATGTCAAAGTTGTTTATATCACATCCATAATCCTCGTCTCCAAGTACATTTTGTGATGAAACGACCTCAATTAAGCTTACCTGCACCTCGGAATATAGTGCTATATAACACCAACTTTATATATATATATAGGGAGAGAGTGAACTAATAATAGGAATTGAAAAAAAGAGCATGATTTGTCTGCATTGTTGTAACAACGCACACCCGGTTTGTCTAGTTTGGCTGAAAAACCGGTTTTCGACGCCAACTTTTGTCATGGTTTTAACAGTTAGATTGTTATAACAATGTAGACGAATCTAAGTTGGCGCCAAAAATCGGTAATTAAATTAATTAATCAATGAATATTTGAAAAAAACTGTATTAACATCAAGTGTCATCCACTACAAGTTTTAAAAAATGTATCTGAACTTGATTGGATGAATCGAAAGTATTTTATTAAGGATTGAAAATTTGAACAAGATAAGTATATAGAGAGGGAGCTAATAGTATATAGGGATTAAAAAAAATCAGTCTTGAAATTTTTTTATTACGATTCTCATAATTTACATCAATTGAGAGTTTTAACCGTGTTTATATGTTGCATATACCTGTTTAACAACAGAACTGCCCCGTGGTTCAAAATGATGAGATCCGCTGCCAATAGCCCTCAGCTGCTTCAGACATTGACGTAAATTAAAATCAAGCCTAATCCCAAAAGAAACGACACAATTTATTTCAACTTAATTTTAATTTAGTTTTGTATTAGTCAAACATATACACCATCTTCGTATACAAATTAATTAAATGAAAAGTACTTTTTTTTGTAGAAAAAAAGCTAAATTATTCACAGCAAAAAAAAAGCATCTTTTTTATATATAATCGTTTTACCTCTTTTCGCCATTAGCTTTCAGAGAGTGAAGGGTTCTCCTCTTATTTTATAAAAATCGTTGTTTGTTTTCCCTCTTCAATGGATCGGATGAGCTTTTAAAAAGATAAACGAGGGAGGTCGGGGGTGATCTTTGAAGAGAGCATCATGAATAATGAAGGCTGGCATCGCTCCTCTTCATTGCTAAAATCCTTTTGCAAAAACAAAAACAAAAGACACATCATTATTTAATTCAAAATTTTTTAAGGAGTTGTAAATAGTTAATGTTCTTAAATGGAGGTATAGTTTTAAAGCAATTAATTTGTTAAGAATTCTACTGAGATGTTATAAAAATAAAACGGATGATTTAGATTTTAAATGAATTATTGTGGATATGAGTTACTCAGTTACCGAAACATTACGAGTCAGATTAATTTTTTTTCAATGGTACCACACGCACTCGTCAAAATATTACGACCATCCCCCATTTTTCAATGAAATCGTCTAAATAACGTGGAGGACACATGATTAAAGGGGAATGGTATTTCTCTGCTGCTGGAGAAGGTAAGGGGTCATTATTGTACTTAATATTATTTTTTTATCAATCTAAAGTAATTTATTTCTCTTGAGCACTCTTATTAAATTTCTCATTCGAGTTCTAAATTATAGCTACCTTTAGGTATCCGACTACTCTAAAATTGTAAATTTTGCCAAAAATTGAAAACTTTTCTTATGATTTTATTTTATACAGCATCTTATTAGCTTTATAAAAATACCAAGTTTATTATTTTCCGTTCACTAGAACAAAACCTACAAGTGTTTTAGTAAAAAAAGATGTCATTACTTTAAGCAAGATGACCCACTTTAAAACGCGTTTGACTCGAAATGTGATTTTTTGAAAATACTCAAACGTGTTCAGCGATTGCTAAAACAGTTTTGAAAATAATGAACTCAAATTTTTTCTGTAAGTTCTGTATAATAGTAGAATTGTTTTAACCTTCAGATTTATCAATCACTGTTTTATTACAAATTTGCATACACTTATGTTAATATAATCACTGTTATTTTAAGCAATTTCATATACCTTATATAAAATGCTGTATTTTTTGTAAAGTTTAAAATATTTCTTATCCTGGGTCATTTCAAAAATGAGTAACATAGCAACACATCAGAATTGAAAATTTTTTCATTAACTTTTGGTACTGAATCGGCCACGTTTATGTTATTCTTTGTTCCTTTTTATCATTTTGTGCCACTTTAGTAAGAAAATTTCTTTTTATCTTCTTAATTTTAGCATATTTTTGTTAAAGTATACTAAGCAAATCTAAAAACTACAAAAAAAATTCCTATATCTCGATTTTATTTTTAAAAAAGTTCTCACAAGTATTCGGATCCCTTAAGCGTTTTCATTATAATTTAATGGAAATGTTGTGCAGCCTTATATGTACCGATTGAACTAATTTTTCAAGAATATGAGACTTATAGTAATCAGATTGCAGAAATGCTCATACGTAATGCTAAAGGTTTTTTTTTTCTTTCCTTGATTAGGTTATTTCTGAGCAATCTTTGTTTTACATTTCAGTAATAAATTCATGTTTAACCGCTAATTTCAAATGATACCATTAATAAGTTTTATTTTTAATATTTCATTTTCTGTTTTTTATTTTAAAAATTACTTCTTAATTTTCTTCTCTAGTTTTCTTTATCAACATAAATTCAAATCCAAAAACCTTATTGTATTCTTTTTTTATTAATTTTTTTTGTAGCCTTAAATTAAATTTTTATTGAGCATTCAATTGCACAAGAATATTCATTTGCATCAGTACACGAGCGCATAATATGTGTTAAAAGATTAATCCTCAACTAAATAGATGGACAAATTTATATTTTCATTTACTTTCTCTTCTCTAAAGTGCCGAAAATTCTATCTGAAATGTATTCCACATGCGAGCTAAGTGTAGCTCCAAGGCATCGCTTTGGAACCCATAAGCTGTCCATAGTCCCTGACTTGTCAGGATTCTTTGGATAAATTTCCGAGAGAATTAAACGCATAACACTGAATTCTAGTTCTGTCTTTTAGAATTGTCAAATGTATTTTTCTCTGAATTCATTTGATCTCTTTTCTACAGGGTATTCATCCAATCGCTGCTAGTAGAAAGGAGTAAAGTAGAAGATGTATAATTTCTAAGAATTTTAGTAAATGTCTCCTCTATTTTTACAAAAGTTGGTGACTTAAAAATAGTGATGAAAATAATATAATCAGAAGAATCCAACAGTAGCTTTCGTGCTTTTTAAACTTGAATTGAATAGGATTGAATTCTGGCAAAAAATCATTTAAGTGTTTTAATAAATAATACATTTTCTTTCATGGGACATGCGTATTAGTGAGTTTTCGTTATATATTTGGAATGCGTATAATCCTACAAATAAATGTCAAAGTTGTTTATATCACATCCATATCCTCGTCTCCAAGTACATTTTGTGATGAAACGACCTCAATTAAGCTTACCTGCACCTCGGAATATAGTGCTATATAACACCAACTTTATATATATATAGGGAGAGAGTGAACTAATAATAGGAATTGAAAAAAAGAGCATAATTTGTCTGCATTGTTGTAACAACGCACACCCGGTTTGTCTAGTTTGGCTGAAAAACCGGTTTTCGACGCCAACTTTTGTCATGGTTTTAACAGTTAGATTGTTATAACAATGTAGACGAATCTAAGTTGGCGCCAAAAATCGGTAATTAAATTAGCTAATCAATGAATATTTGAAAAAAAACTGTATTAACATCAAGTGTCATCCACTACAAGTTTTAAAAAATGTATCTGAACTTGATTGGATGAATCGAAAGTATTTTATTAAGGATTGAAAATTTGAACAAGATAAGTATATAGAGAGGGAGCTAATAGTATATAGGGATTAAAAAAATCAGTCTTGAAATTTTTTTATTACGATTCTCATAATTTACATCAATTGAGAGTTTTAACCGTGTTTATATGTTGCATATACCTGTTTAACAACAGAACTGCCCCGTGGTTCAAAATGATGAGATCCGCTGCCAATAGCCCTCAGCTGCTTCAGACATTGACGTAAATTAAAATCAAGCCTAATCCCAAAAGAAACGACACAATTTATTTCAACTTAATTTTAATTTAGTTTTGTATTAGTCAAACATATACACCATCTCCGTATACAAATTAATTAAATGAAAAGTACTTTTTTTTGTAGAAAAAAAGCTAAATTATTCACAGCAAAAGAAAAGCATCTTTTTTAATCGTTTTACCTCTTTTTGCCATTAGCTTTCAGAGAGTGAAGGGTTCTCCTCTTATTTTATAAAAATCGTTGTTTGTTTTCCCTCTTCAATGGATCGGATGAGCTTTTAAAAAGATAAACGAGGGAGGTCGGGGGTGATCTTTGAAGAGAGGCATCATGAATAATGAATGCTGGCATCGCTCCTCTTCATTGCTAAAATCCTTTTGCAAAAACAAAAAAAAAGACACATCATTATTTAATTCAAAATTTTTTAAGAAGTTGTAAATAGTTAATGTTCTTAAATGGAGGTATAGTTTTAAAGCAATTAATTTGTTAAGAATTCTACTGAGATGTTATAAAAATAAAACGGATGATTTAGATTTTAAATGAATTATTGTGGATATGAGTTACTCAGTTACCGAAACATTACGAGTCAGATTAATTTTTTTTTCAATGGTACCATACGCACCCGTCAAAATATTACGACCATCCCCCATTTTTCAATGAAATCGTCTAAATAACGTGGAGGACACATGATTAAAGGGGAATGGTATTTCTCTGCTGCTGGAGAAGATAAGGGGTCATTATTGTACTTAATATTATTTTTTTATCAATCTAAAGTAATTTATTTCTCTTGAGCACTCTTTTTAAATTTCTCATTCGAGTTCTAAATTATAGCTACCTTTAGGTATCCGACTACTCTAAAATTGTAAATTTTGCCAAAAATTGAAAACTTTTCTTATGATTTTATTTTATACAGCATCTTATTAGCTTTATAAAAATACCAAGTTTATTATTTTCCGTTCACTAGAACAAAACCTACAAGTGTTTTAGTAAAAAAAGATGTCATTACTTTAAGCAAGATGACCCACTTTAAAACGCGTTTGACTCGAAATGTGATTTTTTGAAAATACTCAAACGTGTTCAGCGATTGCTAAAACAGTTTTGAAAATAAGGAACTCAAATTTTTTCTGTAAGTTCTGTATAATAGTAGAAGTGTTTTAACCTTCAGATTTATCCATCACTGTTTTATTACAAAATTTACAGTCCCTTATGTGAATATAATCACTGTTTTTTTTAAAGCAATTTCATATAGTAACTGAGATAAAGTGCTCTAGTTTTTGTAAAAATTAAAATATCTCTTATATTCTGAAGGTCATTTCGACAATGAATAACATAGCAACTCATCAGAATTGAAATTTTGTTCATAAACCTTTGGTACAGAATGGACCGCGTTTATGTTATTTTTTGTCAATTTTTACCCATTTTTTCCCATTTTAGTTATAATAATTTATTTTTCCCCTCTTAATTTTAGCATATTTTTCTTTAAATGTACTAAACAAATCTAAAAACAACAAAAAAAATCCACATATATCCATTTTTTTTTAAAAAGTTGTCGCAACCAGTCGGATACCTTAAATGCAGTTACTGGGCTAACAGGGCACCCCGTATCAATGATACGGGGCGCCCAAGCTTCAGGGGCCCCAAAATGTGTAAGTAAAAAATCATAACATATTAAGAGTGCCGAAAAAGATCCCCCAAGGAATTTCGATACAGAGCCCATTCAGTACTAACTGCGCCAGTGTGGGCTAAGTGAAAACTAAAGGAAATAAACTCAAAGCTATTTTGACAGGGAAGTAAAATTTCCTAGTAGAAACAGGTACTCTGTCACCCATTCAAACTGGGACTTTAGTATTAAAGTTTTCTCATATCTCGCGTACCTCGTTTATTGTATGCATAGTTATTAATTGGGTGCATCTCTTAGCTTGATCGATTGCATTTGAGTTGTGGTTAATATTGTGAATAAGTTTTATTGAGATTCTTGAAATTTGGCTAGGCTTCCTTCCAATCCTCCCACACCTTTAGGCGAGCAGGCAAGACCATTATAAAGCTATCTTGCACTTAATTTTAAAAACGTTGAGAAAGATTTCTGACCTAAGCGAATTTGATAGAAAGCATATTTTATAACAGGAGACTCGCGAAACAGGTATCTCGGAAACTGCACGACGGGTAGGTCGTTCATGACTTGCCGTTGTTAGTACTTACTCGAAGTGGATAAATGCGGTGAAACCATCAATAGAGGTCTAGCTGTTGGGTGTCCACATGTCATCAAAGAAAAATGACGTCGGAGACTGCCTCATTTAATAAAGCAAAATGGGCGACAGATAATGGCTCAGCTGACGACCCAATACAATGGAGGTCGAGGTGGAAGTGTTTCGGATCAAGCTGTTCAACGGATACTGTTGGATATGGGACTGCTCAGCAGACGTCCCACTCGTGTTCATCCAACGTCATTGTCAACTCTTCCTGCAGTAGGCCAGAGAACAACGAAACTGTATCATGGATAAATGTTAGAAAATCGTGATTTCTCATTCAACGGTTATATCAGGGTGAAGACATTTGGTCATACACAAGCTGACTGTGGCGGTATTATTCTTTAGGGGACGTTGTCATTGGCAACTCTGGAACCCTTAGTGATAGAACTGGCTATCTGAACACATCATTATGAATCCCCTTTACATGCCGGTTGTATTCCCACCTAAAAATGAAATCTTCCAGCACTGCAATACCTCATCTCACAAGGCTCGAATTGTGTATTGTGTTGAGGTGGCTCTGGAGTACAGGGCGAGCTCTAGCAGTTTTGCCGCCCCCGGACAAAAATGAAAAATGCCGCCCCCTCTCTCCAAAGCAAAAAATTATAATTAAAAAAGATAAATTGTTCACATAGGTACACACCTGTAACATTTAAATAATTCTTGCGTATTATTTTAAGTCTTACAAGATAATTCGCAATTACCTGTTGATCTTAATAAACAATTGAATCAGCTCGAGTCAAAAAATTATTATGTTACGATAAAAACAGTCAAATACAGGGAAAGGTTTACTAAAAAAAGTTTTCATTCTTAAAATGTTCAAGAATAGAACTCAAATTCACAGAAAAAATTTTAAAGTAAAAAAGCCTCAAAACTGATTCAAACTCTAATGTGGTTAATCTGTGTATAAGTATAGTATAATAAATAACTAGTTATCAGTGGCACACTCAAGGGAGTCCAGGTTCCGGACCCCCCCCCCCCACGACGCATATTCTTGACATTTTTTTCGATTGATGATAATCCTATGTATATAGTACGTAAAAATTAATTAAGTATTTGAAATTAACACAATTTATTTTATTAATTAATACTAATTATTAATACAATGATTTATTTTTTAATGTTTTATGTTCCCAAAATCGACAAAATCAAAAATAATATGTTTGGTGTCGTATTGAGGTATGATACGAGAAAGGTGTACTTTCGATTCTGGAACCTTTCTGAAGTTCAAAGAAAAAATATTAAAGTTAAAAATATAAAAAATACTTTCATCTGATGAAAAGTTGAATAACTGAAACGTGAATCAGTAATATAGTGAAAAATAGTTTATATGCCATTTTAGCCCCTATATAACTGTTATTAATATATAGTCTTTTTTATGCAAATTTATTCTAAATTTCAGTTCGTATAGTTTTCATTCAGTGAAATATAGCTTTACAGAAATTATACCTCTTTAATTCCACAAACATTTGTCCCACAAATTCCGTTATATTTTTATTAAATATAATGTTGCATTTAGAGGTAAACTGTGATAAACTGGTGCAAGAAAATCATTTCGCAGCCGGTAGGATTCGAACCTACGCGGGGAAACCCCAATGGATTTCGAGTCCATCGCCTTAACCACTCGGCCTCGACTGCTACAGCTTCGCAAATACATCTAGTTTCAGTTTTCTGAGAGATATATGTAATGGAAAATTAAAATGCACTATAAAACATTACGTAACAACTAATTACAAGGCTTTGAAAATAATAACTAATGAAGCAATGTTTTCCTCTGTCTTGCATGCACACACGCACACATGGATTTCGGAAGCTGTAGATTTCACTTCCATTTCCACTCTTCTAAGCAAATAAATATTTTTAAAATGGTTATAGAAATTATGTGCATATGGATTATTTTATTATATATAAGTTTTCATTAGAATTAAGAATTTTTTCCTTACTCGTAAGAATTATACACATGTATAAAATGTATGGTTTCCCTTTTAACAATATCTAACAACAACCCAATTTTATTTAACTGGAATTTTTCCATATCCACTAAATTCCAAAGAAGATTCTTTACTAAAATGAAGTGACCGTTTTTCATCATGTATAGACACAGTGATCTTTTTATTAAGGTTCGACTATCCTAAAATTGTAAATTTTGCCGAAAACTGAGAAATTTTTTATGGTTTATTTTATAGGTTATCTCTTATTAGCTTTATAAAAATACCAAGGTTATCATTTTTCGTTCACTAGAACAAAATTTACAAGTGTTTTAGTAAAGGCAGATGCCATTACTTCAAGCGAGATGTCATACTTTAAAACGCGTTATACTCACAATATGTTTTTTTTTAAATACTCAAAGGGCCAGCGATTGCTCAAAAAGATTCGAAAATAATTAATTTAATGTTTTATTACAAAATTTACAGTTGCTTATGTGTATATATGCATTGTTTTTTTAAGCAATTTCATATAATAACAAAGATAAAGTGCTCTAGTTTTTGTAAATTTAAAATATCTCTTCTCCTGAAGGTCATTTAAAAAAAATGAGTAAACTAGCAACACACACACACCAGAATTGAAAAATTGAAAATCTGTTCATAAACTTTTGGTACAGAATGGGCCGCGTTTAGGTTATTTTTTTTTTCAATATTTACCATTTTTTCCCATTTTAGTAATAATAATTTATTTTTCTATTTTTAATTTTAGAATATTTTTCTTAAAATGTACTAAAGAAATCTAAAAACGACAACAAAAAATCCCCCCATATCTCCATTTTTTTTTTTAAAAAGTTGTCGCAAGTAGTCGGATAGTTCAGTTCAGTTCAGTACAGTAATAGCAATGTATAATTGGAGGCTTAGCTAACGCCTTATGCTCCGACAAAGTTTGATGATTATAGTAAATTTAGATTCTATTGATTGATATTTTAGGACCTATTAATTGATATTTTAAAATCTATTTGTAGTAGTCGGATATCTTAAAGAGTCCTGGATCCCAGTTGCAATTAACACCATTGTAAGTTTTTGTATATATTTTAATAAAAGTAATATATTTTTTTACATATCGAATACTCACCACCTTACCTCATTTGTCATGAGTGAGATCTCTAGTGTCTTAAAAGATCCATGTAAAAAATTGCTGGTGTACGTTAAATCTGTCGAAGCCAAAAGTCTTCAGATTAAAATAGAGTGGAGTGTCAGCTCAGTTGCCGTCCTCGTTACTTGACCGTGGTTCAAAAATATGAAGTCCGTCACCAATAGCCCTCGTGTTGCTTTATTGTGGGACATTACCAACATTCATTCGAATACGTTTCCACAGTGGAATATAACCAATCATTTGAATTTTTTTCTTAAAATTAAGAGTTCACGCTTCTTTTACTTGACTAAAAATTGAAGACATATTCCCATCTATCTATGAGGCCGCGGTAGATAAATGGTCCAGGCATCGGATGATGGCTAGCGTATCATGAGTTTGAGCCCAGTACCACTGAAGACCCGCCGTGTTGGGGAGCGATGCACGTTAAATCTATCAAGAGCTCAAACGCCCTCCCGTTGGTGTGGAATGGTAGTTAGGAGAGGGGGTGCCAGCTCAAGTGTCGACCGCGTCACTTGACAATGGTTCAAAATGAAGTGGTCCGTTGCCAAAAGCCCTCATGTAGCTGAACAGTGTGACGTCAATATTCACTCACCCATCTATTTATATATTACGAGAGGAGCAACAAAGGAGATTTTAATTAAGCGGCTCAAGTGTGCTCGATCCTATATCTCGGTCTTTTGAGGTACTGTATCCTATTCTTGTGTTACCAGTCTTCTTAAGTGTTCTCGTGGGCTAATTATCAATGTCATTGCGAAGTTAGCCGTTATAGGTGCTTAAAGAATACAATAATAGTTTGTTGCTTTATATTTCAAGCTATACCAGTGATTCTCAAACTGTGCGGCGTTCCCCCTGGGGGGGGGGGCGTGATAACCTGACGTTGGGGGCACAAGCATATCAAAAAGTCAAAAAGAGTTCTTTTTTTTTAATTTAAAAGCAAATCTTTTTTAAATATTTATTATTTAAAAGTGACGTATACAAAACTTAATATTTATCTTGATAATTTGTACGATGTATAATTAATGTCGTATTAAAGATTTAGCGTTAAAGTACGTTATTATTACTTTCAATACAATGTTATTGTTTGGGGGGGGGCGTGATGAAAATTGGAAGTTTGAGAAGTAGTGAGCAATACACATTTGTAATAAAGCTATTTAAGAACTAAATACATCATTCTGAAGATTCTTCAGCAGAAAATCAAGATATACCAGGAAATAATTAACATTTTGTGTAACTATATTAAGAGAAAACGTATACGCAGAAGCTTCATTCTGCAATCTTAGCCCCATGTCTAAGAATTTACTAAATTACTTTACTCTGTTGATTACTTTATCTTGCATTTTGTGTCATCAACTACTTTAACAAGTTTTTCATGTTTTAGCAACTGCTTAATTACTGTGCAATCACATCCTTATAACTAACATTTAATAATCTTATTAATTTTTTTGCTATATCGGAATTTAACTACAGCTCAAAATGACGTAATTTCTCTGAAATCTTAACCTCATTCGAGAAAAGAAACTCTTTCCCGTTTTTATTTTTAAATTTAAATCCTTGAATTGAATGGTGTATCTTTTTCTTTTCAACTTTTTGCAAAGCACCTTCGCAGTGAGGAGGAATGATGATTTTATTCATTATTCTAGATGCATCTTTAAAAATCAGCTCGATCGCCTTTCTTCATCCTTTTAGAGTTCGATAAATTTAAGAGCCAAAACAAATAGCAACTTTAAAAAATATAGATATAAGAAAGCACTTGTAATTATTTTGTAAAAAAGAAATGCTATGTGTGTGGCTGTTACAAAATTATAAATGAAAACTAACTTGATATAAACTGTGTTATTCTTTGTTACAAACATAGATGCAGTGTATTTACATGACTTCGATGTTCAATGTACAAAAATTAAGAGAAAATGCATTTATTTAAGCCGGTAGTGCACACAAAAAATTTTCAAAGGGGGAGTCCATGGTCGAAAGTCCCCCAACTCGTATCATACCTCAAGACAACACCAATTGATTCTTCTGATTTTGTCGATTTCGTTAACAAAAAACAGTAAAAAATAAATTATTGAATTAATAAAATAAATTGCTAATTACAAGTTCTTAATTAAATTTTACGTTATATATACATCGGATTAGCATCAATCGAAAAAACACTCAAGGGCTTTGGGGGTGTCCGGACCCTCAGGACACCCCCCTTGTGTGCGCCAGATTTAAGCAAATAAGGTTATTCCTCGTGTAATAAAGCACTATATTTTGTGAAACATCGGCTCTGTTGGCTTAGAGGTCGCGTGACCACTTCGTAAGCCTAGGGTTGCAAGTTTGATTCTGGCTGGAATCGATAGATTTTCTGGATGCGAAAATCGTATAGGCACGCCTGTCATATGATTATGTGGCATGTAAAAGATCTCCTGAGTATCAATTTTGGATTCTTTATATAAATCCAGGACTCTTTAATAAAAAGATCACTGTGCCTATTCATGATGAACAACAGTCTCTTCATTTTAGTAAAGAATCTTCTTTGAAGCTTAGTGGATATGAAAAAATTCCAGCTATATAGAGCTATAATAATATTGGGTTGTTGTTAGATATTGTAAAAAGGGAACAATACGTTTTATACATGTGTATATTTTTTACGAGTAAGAAAAAGCATTGTTATATCTAAGGAAAACATTCTTATATATAATAAAATAATCCATATTCATTATCTATACGACCATTTTTCAATTCCTACTATTAGTTTACAATCTCCTTATATATATATATATATATATATATATATATATATATCTTGTTCAAATTTTCAATCGTTAATAAAATACTTTCTATTCATCCATTCAAGTTCAAATACATTTTTCTTAACTTGTAGTGAATGGCACTTGATGTTAATACAGTTGTCTCAGATATTAATTCATTAATAAAGAAAAAAAAAGAAACAAACAAAAATAATAGTCCACTACCATATATAAAAATCAAAACCGCTCGTTGTGTTCTTGTAGCGCAATGGATAGCGCGTTGGACTTTTAATCCAAAAGTCGTTTCGTGTCCCACCTTGGACGGCCTAACGTATAAGAATGTGATTCCTTTTTACTATACTATTTTATTGGAATAATTAAATTTAATTAAGGAATAAATATTAACAAACAAAAATAATAGTCCACACCATATATAGAAAGGAAAATGGAAAACTGCAAAGAGAAAATCGTTTGCCACTTAATATTGTGATTCTGCCATTTTTACATTTTTATATTAATTGTAATTATTTGATAAAAAAGTAACTAAAATAAAAAATTTCTTTGTTGACCTAAGTAGGAATTGACTTAAAATTTTTTTTATATATTACGTGTTAAAATATTTATTTGCTTAGAAGAGTGGAAATGGAAGTGAAATCTACAGCTTCCGAAATCCATGTGTGCGTGTGTGCATGCAAGACAGAGGAAAACATTGCTTCATTAGTTATTATTTTCAAAGCCTTGTAATTAGTTGTTACGTAATGTTTTATAGTGCATTTTAATTTTCCATTACATATATCTCTCAGAAAACTGAAACTAGATGTATTTGCGAAGCTGTAGCAGTCGTGGCCGAGTGGTTAAGGCGATGGACTCGAAATCCATTGGGGTTTCCCCGCGTAGGTTCGAATCCTACCGGCTGCGACGTTTTTTTTTATTTTCCAGTATATGATAGTTTACCTCTAAATGTAACATTACGTTTGATAAAAATGTAACAAAATTTGTGGGACAAATTTTTGTGGAATTAAAAAGTTATATAATTTCTGTAATTCATTGAATGAAAAATATATGAATTTAAATTTAGAATAAATTTGCATATAAAAGACTATATATTAATAACTGTTATGTTAATTATTTTTCATTATAGTATTCGCTTCAGTTATTCAACTCTTCTTCGGATTAAAATATTTTTCATATTTTTGTCTTTAATATTCTTTGAACTTCAGAAAGGTTCCAGGGTTGAAAGTCCACCTTTCTCGTAACATACTTCAATACGACGCCAAACGTATTCTTTTGATTTTGTAGATCTGGGGAACAAAAGACATTAAAAAATAAATGATTGAATTATGAATTAGCATTAATAAATAAAATAAATTGTTAATTGCAAATACTTAATTAAATTTTACTTACTATATACATAGGATCATCATCATTCGAAAAAAATTTCAAGAGCTATGGGGGAGGGGGTCCGGAACCTGGACTCCCTTGAGTGTGCCACTGATAACTAGTTATATATTATAATATACTTATATAGATTAACCACGTTAGACTTAGAATTGGTTTTGAGTCTTTTTTTTATTTTAAGATTTTTTCTGTGAGTTTGAGTTCTATTCTTGAATATTTTAAGAATGAAAACTTTTTTTTCTTAATAAACATGTTACGGATCTATAAGCGTCCTTCTACTAACCCTCTTGGGAATTCTTCGGGCTATTAATCACAACCAACCCTTTTGGAAGAAGAAACCGTGATATGCAGATTAGGTCAGTTATATATAGCATTGGTTTGCTAGCTAAAAAGTAAGATAGAGGAGAATAAATGATTAGACGAAGTTGCCTGGGGATTGAAATATTAAGAAGTTAAGATAAATAAAGATATCAACAGATCAGCTATTAAATATATTGATAGCGCGTTTCGGGCTTTAAATTGTTAAAAGTATTTAAATGGCGATTGGTCATATAGTTACAGTGTAAATCAAGTATTACAGTAGTGGATTGATCCATAAAGTGTGGATCTATTGATTAAAAGGCTTCTCAGAATTTGCGACTCTCGTAGCAAAATCCCCCCTGCTCTTTTCTGGGAACAACTCATCCTATCTGATTAATTAAATTGTGTCTGTGATAATTAGTGTGCTGAATAAATAGATAAAAAGTGGTATGTCGAGTCGGCCTTCACTTCCTCCCACACCTCTAGCCGGGTCCGATAGTAGGTTTAGAGAGTGTTACAAACATTCCCCTTTATTTGTCTGTTTGCTATCGTAACATAATAATTTCCTTGACTCCAGCTGATTCAATTGTTTATTTACTTCATACTCAAAAGCTACACGAGGGCTATTGGAGGCGTACCTCATAATTTTGAACTGTGGGCAGGTGACGAGGAAAGGGAATCCCCACTCTCCAAATTTCCACATCTCACCAACATAAGTACTTGGAATCTCGATAGGTATAACGTACATTAGTTCCTCTACAAAGCTGGTGTTTAAATTGGGTTTCGAAGTGAATTAGTTAACATTTGTAATATTATAGAGGTTAATGATCTGAAAATTAGTCATTATGTAACCCTTTTCAGGAGAAAAAGTGTGTTTGAAAATTCAAATTTTTAACATTGAATGAGTTTTGCAATATTTATAAAAATATTTTGCAAACTGAATTCCGTTCAGTGTTTCATGCACATGCATAAGACACCAAAACATATTTTATGTTATGAATATTTTTCTTTTTGTGAACAACTATGAATTTCTAGTGCTAAAATTTGTCTAATTGTGCAATACTTCACATATTAAAGTAACAATAAAAAGAATATATTAAGGATTTGTAAAGATTTAGAAAGGAAAGGAGAAAAAAACAGTTTAACATTTTTAAAAGCACTTGAAATGGATTGAAGGTCAGATTACAATAGTGTTATGGAAAGTTTCAATCTTTTTATCTTCCCAGCCGAAAGAGTAATGTGGCTGGAAAAAGAGTCTGTAGGTAAAGAGAGAATAATCTTCCACTAATAATAAAAGGAGTCGACTAGGCGACAAATTTGGTCGCCAAATTTTGTTATAAAAATAGATACCTTAGGCTTTAGTAAACACAATAGGCGAATCTAGCTGAATCTATAGGATGATTATTTAATAAAAAATTTTCAGAAGCTTCCAGAAGAAACTTCCTGACCTATATGACGTCGATACAAGGAAGCCTCATTGGAACGCTTTAGAGACTTTCATTTGCCGTATGCTGTATTGGGGCTAGGAATTTGAATTGTTGTGCTGGCTTTAAATATTTGTTATTGGAAATTTACGCATGTGTGTTAATTGTTCATAGTAAAAAATAAATGTAATGTATTTACTGAAGAGTTCAAGAATAAATTTTGATTCACTGAGATGGAACATGCATATCAATTGCGTGAACTTTCAACAGCCAATTACTAGTTCAAAGTAACTACAGATGCATATTTAGAGAGTTAAAAAGCAAATGATACATAAGAACAATTGACTGAATTGTTCATAGTCACATGATACTCAATCACGTGTTTCCAGCCAATCAGTTCATAAGTTTATGTGACATCATAGTCACATGATAAACACAATCTCGTCAATCAGTTAGAGCACTCCGCTGTTGCCAATTTTCCACTTTTTAAAGAGAAATTTTCTTTTTAAAAAGTTCATATTTGTCAACAATAATATCGCACATAAGTATACAACGTGAGCTTGATTTAAAAATATACGTATAATATAATTTGGTTTTAAATTTTGGAAAAAAAATTAAGAATCTCAATCCTTGAACATTTATATTCCTTTAT